>CAWUFW010027740.1:0-25188 GCA_963921515.1 Calotriton arnoldi
ATGAAATCCGAGATTTAAAAAAAAATGTTTTTAAACAAAAAATATATATATTCTATTTGTTCACCTCAATTAGTTATATCTCAACACATGTACAAGTATCTGTATTATGAGGGTCCGTTCTGCTGAGGAAAAACTATTTATTCTTAACTACAGCTTTTAAAATGTTTCTGTTAGATTCTGCACAACTGCACTTTAATTATCGCTGCTAAATACAAATCTTCGTACAATTGTACCTTAACTAATTGATTGGCACAGGCACTTTTAATCATTGCTGCTAACTTTTCAGTATAAAGTTGTATAGGTGCTCTATCGGCAAAAAACAATGCTCTTAACCGATTGTGTTTTATTCTCGATTGTAATGATTTTTATTAATTAACAAATAAAGTATTACTTACTTACCCTGCTGTGCATGGTTTAAGGTTGTGTGCGACCTGGGGTTGGCAGAAGTCCCTGCCAACCCTCTCATGGGCTGTCAACTCCAGGTACCCCCCTCACTTCATATCTTTCAGATTTATTTTTTTTCTCTTTTTTTTTGGTAGTACAGTACTCCAGCTGTACCACCGGCAAGTGTCAATGCTTCGTACCACGAGAGAGTGCAGGATTCAGATTGTAAAGCTTGCACATGCTTCGCAGTACATTTCTCTTGCAGTAGTCTCACGGTACCATGCAGGGGGCCACACCTGGTCCTTCAGAAGCCGTTGTACCAGAGGCATGTTTATACCTAAACCACCTCTTGCAAACCTTAGTTGAGTCTCTCATTGACATTTAGTGGATCAGTATGATCCGTCCACATGTTCTTTTTAATGGTTTGTTTAAGTGGGTTTGTATTGAATATTATTTAGGAATTTATTTTAGAACACTGAATTTTAAATACTATGGCTGATTCTTTTGTGTTTTTCTCAGACTTACCGACTGACCAAGTTTCTGAACAGTGATTTCATGTGCAACTCAACTTGTGGGCTAATAAATGAATTATGTTACATACTTTGCCTTCCTTTGTCAGTTGGATACATGTTATGTATGTTACTTGAATTATTAAGGGATCTTTTGGATTGAACTTTGAAGTATGATCCCTGATCTTCAGCAGGGCAATAGTGGACCGAATTAATAGAGGCTACTGTAGCATCACTAATTAAGTATCAGCTGAACACTGCTGTAAGGGTATACATTGATGTATACATCGATTTATTTATTTTTCATCAGGTTATTTTGCTAAGCTGTCTATTATTTTGCTATTCTGAGGGGGGACTCATCATGGATGTCATTTGAAGGTAGTCAGTGTTCGCAGCTGTGACCTCTAGCTTGCTCCCTGCAACTCCTGGCTCTTTCTTTGCGACATCTCGCCTCAGAGGGGGCAAAACCTTTGCCTCGGTTGAGGCCAGGGGTTGCAAATGAAGTGCCAGGAGCAGCAGGGAGCAAGCTAGAGGTCACAGCTGCGACCCCTGGCTACCTCCAAATGATGTCCGTGGCACTCATTTTGTGTAACAGAACTGAATGGATGGACCTTATGAATTTAATTTAATTTTATTGTCATTTTTTAAGAAAATGCTGCTAGTAAATTAATAAGAGAGTAAGGGTTCCTCACATTTCTCGGATTCTGGATGAAAATTTTCTGAAATGTGCCACAGGCGAAAGGATATGTATCAAGGTATCCTTCAGGAGTTATTTCTCCCTCTGTTTCTATTTTTCTATTTTGGACACTACCATTAAATTCATGTGGAGCTGTTGATTATTTTATGTGCATTCTAAATATCTATGTAATGGACTCACAAGGATTGAACTTTAATAAGGAGAGATATGTATGAAGGAAACATATATGAGCCCTGATGAAGTTCAATAAGTAATTTGAATGAAAAGCGTTGGCTGGATATTTTTTAAATGGATATAACGAAGGAATAAAATTATAATTGGAAGTTTTTTGTGTTGCTAACAACTTTAGACCCGTTTGACGAATCTCCACAAAACTTTCCAAAATGGTGCCACTATTGGACTAGTTTGTAGATGGAAAGTTTCGGGTTGACCCGTCAAGTGGGGAGCGAGAAAAAGGGGGTCCCAAAACGCAAAATCCCCATGCATTGTCTATAGACTTCGTTAAGAAGTGCTACTGAAAAAACTTCTGAATGGAATTACATCAGATTTGGCAGGCAACTAAATCTTGGTACGCAGATTGTGCTTTTTGTGATTTGGGGTAAATACGTTATGTAGTTTTTGAGAAATTAAGGTTGAATATCTGGATGATTGGGTCCGCAAAAGGCTCAATAGAGTCTTGCGGAAGTGCAAATTTAAAATTAGAGTGCTCTGATTGGTCCAGTGACCATTCTTTCCTTGCACCATCCCGCTCCCACAGGAGTAAGACTCCAGTGGGAGCAAGCACTCTGATTGGCTGCCAGCAACATCAGAAAAATGTTGCTGGCACTCATTACAGGACTCGGGGACTTTGTCCCCTGTCCTGAAGTTCAAAAAGAATACTATAAGGGGGTAGGGTAGGGAAACCCTGCCCTATAGGCCCAATGGGACCCAGAAGGATCCCCCCCAGAACAAAATACAAAAAAAATCAGACTCCCTTGGGATCGCAGCAAGAAAGACCCAAAATAGCGGGTTGGGCCATATTGTTTAATTAAAGGGAAGGGGTCACACGGCCCCCTTCCGAGCCATTATAGGCCCTAGGGAGCCCATCCTCCTGGGGCTCATTCTAAAAGGATAGAGGGGCACGTGGCACCCTCCCTGAGCCATTTGGCCTGGGAAGCCCACCTCCAGGGTGAAATGTCCAAAAAAAGGGTAGGAGCCCCACTCCCTGAGACTTTAATGCCCCAGGGACCCCACCCCCCTGGTCCTGCTGACTTAATGTTTCCTGGGGAGCCCACTCCCGGGACACAGTGGTTTGTGTTTGCTCCCAGCTGGTGGGAGCATTATTGGATTTCCTGCCAAATGTCAGCAAACACTAAAGCCTGCTCACAGTGGGCGGGAGCTTTAAAAATCCTCTCACCCACTAGGAGCAGACTTGAGATCTGGTTCCCTGCCCTCACTGATGAAGGCAGGGAAACAGATCAACAGATTGCTCCAACCTGGAGGGAGCAGCATAAATAACTGCTCCCTGTAGGCGGGAACAATGCTGGCTCTCGCAGTATAGGAACCTGGGGCAAAATAGGCTATGGGAAGGGGGCCTCGCAGCCCCCATTCACTTTAAATTAGATACGGCTCTGGGAGATAGGGTCCCAGGGCCTGCTGAGGCTTGTGAAGGGGAGCCACATGGCATCCCTCCCCATTAAAATAAAAATAAAAATGGTCCCGAGGGCCTGATGAGGCTCAGGGATGGGGGCCTTGCGGCACGCACCCCCTTCAAAAGAAATATGGCCCTTGGGTATGGGTCCTCAGGGCCTGAGAAGGCCAGGGAAGGAATGCCACAAGGCCCCCTCCCTTTTTAAAATAAATATGGCCCTGGGAGATGGTGCCAGGGTTGGGGTAGAAAAAGAAGGGCTGTAAACAAATTAAGGGAGGGCAGTGCGCGGCACCCATACTGGAGCCTAATTAATGAAGAAACTATAACTCGTGCCCTAAGGTAACGATGACATGTTCCCTTGCCATGCACTCCTAATTATTCAACATTTTACATCACTCATGACTTCTTCTATGACATCATTGATAATATCACTGCAACCTTTGCAAATAAATTATTGATGAGAAAAACTGTGCATGGCCGGGCGTGAGTTATAGTTACCGATAGGGCATGAGTTATAGTTACTTGAGATAACTATAACTGATGTATGCATGTAGGTTAATGTGGAGTTATATGTAGGTGTTCTAATAATAAAAAGAAAACTACTGTTTTAGAACAAACTATAAGGTATATAAATATATAAAAGGAGTTTAAATTAACGTTTAATATCAAATATGATTCATATTTAGTTTAAATAATTTTTTAAAACTTTTACCTATACTTTACCATACGGAGACTCTGCAGTTGGGTGGTGGGTTTAGTATAGTGAAAAATAAAAGTTTATTTAACTCGAAAATAATAATAATTTTTTTTAAAGTTAAATGATAATATAAGCTAATTTTATATTTATTTTTACATTTAGAACAAAGTAAAAAATGCTACAGCACAATTAACTTAATTTTGAGTTAAAAGTTTAATCAGTGGAAATACATTAAATCAAAAGTTATTTTTCTGAGGTTTAATAAAAATAATTAAAATAATGTAGTTATATTTTACAAAAATATTGTTTCATACAATTTTACATTCAAAAATGGGTTTTAAAATATTTTATGATTAAATAATAAATATGTACTTTTTAAATATCTTTTTTAATAATTTATATTTATTTATATTTTTAACTATTTTAAATAATTTTATTTAATTTAACATTATTTTCTATGGGGTTTCATTTTAATTCCCTACCTCCATTATTTTCTATGGGAGGGTATTGCAGTAACATTGGTTGGCCATGTGTGGTGCTGACTTACTACTGTTTTTTAGCAGTAACTTGCACTCAGATTTTGCGAATAAACAAAAAGAGGTACATTACTCAAAAGTATAAATTACTCAAAAGTGCAAGTTACCTTTGTGAATCAAGACCTTTGTGAATAGACAAAAGTAGTAAATTAATCAACAGTGCAAGTTACCATTGTGAATCAGGCACTACATGTTTATGTGCTCACTGTCCATCTGTAACTGTCAACTGAACACAAAATATAGTAAAATGTAAGATATTATTTAATCAAATGTGGTAATGGAAGCATCTAGGAAAAATTTAACTGGGACAAGCAGCCTTAGATTACATTTGTTCAATACAAGCAGAAACATGACCAGATGTTGTTGCCCTCTAATACAGATGTTAAAACCAGTTAACACCTTTCTCAAAGCTTTTCCCCCTCTCATAAAAGTCAGAAAGGACAAATTCAACGATTTTGCTGTATGCTTTATGCCTGTGCATCCCCCTGTCACTGAAAGTAGAATGCAGGCAAACAACAGTTAGTAATTCTTGCCTTGTAAGCATTCTAATTGTCTGAGTTAATGTCAACATTCTACACAGAAATAAACAACAAAGAGATGGAAGAAAGGCTTTTATTCTAACCACAGAAAAATGCTGAAAAGTTCTCGGTCCACATTCCAGGCCATCAATTTTTGCAGACTGAGCCCAGCTAGACCTGCACCAGTCATATGCTTATCAATTTCAGTTCTGCTCCCTCAGGAACAGTTTAGCCCAAATTCTCTTGCCAGGTCTCCTCCAGAAGAGAATGCAGGCACCTGCAGACTGTTTAAGCTATCCATAGCTGGTGGCACCACATCCTAGACTATCTCCCATGCCCTTGGAGAGTGTAGGAGACTCTGTGGACATCTATTGGAGTGTTATTATTATACCTCCTGTTTTTACAGCTCAAAATGTGCTGTACTTCAAATAATATGCATTTCAATTTAATCACCTATAGAACATTCAACCAATATTTTCGCACAACTCCAGGACAGATCTAGACCAGTAGCGGCCGGCATTGCTCGTGGGTGGGGGCGGGCGCGAGGGCTCGTAGGGGGGATTCGCGGGGGTGTCGCTGGGAAATGAAAAATAAATTAAATTAAATTAAACATACCTTTCCGTCGCGCCGGGTCTCGCATCTTCTTGGCTCCTGCTCTCCTGCCTCCGACAGGAACAGGAAGCAGGCAGCCATGCTCCCTCCCCTAAGCCAATCACAACAGTCTTTGCGCACTCAGGAGTGGGCAAACCACTCCTCCCCTGCCCTGCTCAAAGAGCAGAGCAGCCCCGCCCACCCGCAATGCGCAAAGGAAACATAAAATGGTAATAACTATTAGTTATTACCATTTTATGTTTTGGCTTTCTCGCACTAAGAGAAAGCAGTGGGGCGACGCTCCTCTGCCCTCGTGGAGGAGCCGTCCCAGATCTAGATGTGGCTGACATTCTATTTGAGATTGATATCACCTCTCGCAAGATGATTTAAATATAATTTATAAAAACCAAAATAGATGTCTTGATTATCTTAGTTCATTAGAACAGCATTAAATCATGGAAGACCGTATCTTCAAGCTAAAATATTTTAGCTTTCTTTTCTAAGAAATCAATTAGCTGCAGTAACAGCTCATCATTCATTTCACATATATGATTTGAATCTCTCTTAGCGTTAATACGCATTTGTTTATTGTGTAATTCTTTTAACAGATATATTCCTGCAACAAATTGATCAAACATTTGTCAGTTTTGGCTTTAGCTTTTCAGTCAATAAGGGGCCTATTACGATGGCGGTCGGAAAACCTCCCCGACCGCCATGGTAGCGGGAAAAGACCGCCCGCATGGACCGCGACATCACTGCCGGTCGAATTACGATGACCTGCGGTCGAAATCCGACCGCGGCGGTCTGATCGCGGGCCTTAACATTGCGGTGGTTGCTGCTGCCCGCAGCACCGCCGCGATGCCGAAAGGAGCATGTCCTGCATTTCCCTGCTCTGCGTGGCAGGCACTGCACAGTGCCTGGCACCTGGTACAGGGAAATGTAGGGGGGACCATGGATACCCCCCCCAGTACACCCACCCCCCAACACATTGGGGGCCCGCAACAGGCCCCCGGAAGACAATCTCCGCATGCCTGTCCATGGCAGTTTGACCACTGAGGAAAGGCTGGCTACCGCCGGCATCATAATCCTGCCGGCAGAGCCTGCTCTGCACGGTCACCATTATCCCGGTCCTGCTCCGTCCGCCAGGCAGGAGTGCGGATGGCAACCGGCGAAAAAGCGGCGGTCGGAATTTCCCACCGCCGCGGTCACCACCGCCATCCTAATTTGACTGCCGGTTTTCTTGGTTGCGATCACGGGCGGATGTCCACTGCCGGTCCGGCGGACAACACCGCCGACCCGGCGGTGGACATCCGACCGCCATCGTAATAGACCCCTAAGTCATGTTTATATATTCAGAAAACCAATAGGATTTGCAGCTAACTGTGCTCCGCTACATAATTTCAGCACCTTGTCGCAAAATATAATTTTCACTACATCCTTTTTCTTTTTTGCACTCTCAATCACACTTCATAATTGAAACCCATATAAAATGAAAGACCATGAAGCACCTTTTAAACAATAGGGCACCTTTATTTCTTCTTCTCCAATAACATGAACTTTCTGTTCACTAGAGTGGATATCTAAGGGTCACACAGATAGGCAATCATTCAACAATTTGAGCAACACCAGAGCCACTATATTATAATATATAGTAAATTGAATATATAATATTCAGCAGGTACTCAAGAGTCCAATTCTGAAAATTGTACTCCATAATTAAATGGTGCTGCAGGTACCATTTTCCACTGTGGCAGCATGAAATTACATTAGTATTTGTGAGAAAATGGATTATTAGTTGAAATGAATGTTAGTCCTCGTCAAATATTAATAACACTATTCCTTTACTAGATCCATTTAGGTCGCAATAATTTATATCTGAACTGAACCCTTAGTAGCTGTAGCACTGAGCGGACCGGCTTAACTTAGGAGAAAAGTGTGAAGCATTTATCAATACCAAAACTAATAAAAAAGTAGAAAACACAGAGCAATAAAAATTCCACTACAATTTATAAAAATAGAGTACATTTTATTGAGCAAATAGACACCAAAACAACAGTTTCGGAATTAAGGAACCAGAGATATAGTTTTTCAAGGTTTTAGGTGTTTCTAGCACCAAAAAACACAAAGCGCCAACCAGAGACATCTGGTCATGCTAGACTGGGTCAAAGCTCAAATTTAAGGCCGACTGTAATGGAAAGTGGGTCAGACAGAGGGACCAGTTTCGGTCTTGTGGAAAGTTCACCTTCTGACTTAATCTTTTTCTTGGACAAAATCCTTGTTAATGAGGTTGTCGACCAGTCAGGGTGCCAGCTGGATACGAAGAGAAGCTTGTTGATGTCACCTGGCTGCAATGCAGTGCCTCAGTGGGTACTCCAGTGTTGGTGGGAATTTCAAGGGTCTCAACAACTAAGGTGTGAAAACTCCGAGCGGGTGAAGTCCGAAGATCAGGACCAGGAAAGTTTTGTATTCGGCGGGGTGCTGCTCTGCGTTTGCCTGACGAAGTCCTCTACATCCAGACATAGATATTGTTTTGGAAGTCAGCACCCTCTAAGTGGGGAAAACAAGCAGCTTGAGTCCAACCGGCAGTCAATGTCAGCAGCTCTCTGGTGGTCTGGTGGTAACCTCTGGTTCTTTTGACAAGAAAAGTACACTAGGCAGGAGGACTACACTCTGATATTTCTCAAGGGACCCCTAGACCTTTGGGATACCACACTGGGGTCAGGGCTCACTCCAGGTGAAGCCACCAGCAAGTTGCAGAGCAGGTCCAGTTGGAACTGGTCAGCCGGGCTCATCAGTAATGTGGGCTTCTTGCAGCTTTGTGTTCCTGTAGCTTAACAGAAGATTAGCCAACTGACCCTTGGAATGCACTTCTCAGTCCTGGGTACAAGTGGGAGCAGGTCCAGCCCTTGTGGTCTCTCTCCACAGGTTCAACTGCAGGTGCAGTCTTTCTTCTGTCTTCCACAGGCCCAGCAGTGTTCTGAAGAAAGTACTCAGGGGTGCCACCTTTATGTCTGGCACTAGCTTGTGGGTTCAGTTAACACCCTGACTTATAGAAAAAAGTCTACAAGGGGAAACCCTACCCATTTTGACATAATTTCCGGGGGATTTGGCCCTAAACAATACCACCGTACCCTGCTCTGCCAAACTCCAATATGGCAGAACCTTTGGTGAGAGCTCTGGACACACCCCTGAGGTGTGGCTAGGGAAGTGAGGAACAGGTTTTCATCCCACTTGGATTGCTGCCATTCTGGCTATGTGGACTATGGCAGTGGTAGGCCTAAATTTGAGTTACATCTGTCTATGACAGGGGAAGGCCCCTTTGAAGCTTGTGCCGTTGGTGGGCACATCCCCCAGGCCATCCTGTCTGGAGGAGGTCACACCTCCTCTCAGCCAATGCCCTTTTGTTCCCTTTCCCGGGAGCTATTCAGACCTCCCAGTAGGCTTCCAGGGTATACTTGGGGGTTAACTTTCAAAAGGCTACTGAAGACTTTTGGCAGAAAAATGCCAACTTTCTAAAATTGGCATTTTCCAAAAGTTATTTAGAAATTAACCATCAGATTGGATTTCAAGTTCCTATTAATTTGAGTCCTTGAACCATGGTTCTAGCTATTACCAAACTGAAGGTGTTCCTTATAAGGGGTTTTAATGTAGCACGGCTCTTTTCTACGGGAGAGCCAGCCTTGTCACCGTAAAAAAAGACATTTGAGATTTTTCACTGGCAGGATATGTAACACTTGAGAACACATGTCCTTGTTTTTAAATAGTGTGCACCATGCCCTGTATGCGTTTAGGGCCTTTATAGGAATGACTTATCAGAATTAAAAAAGAAGGTTTAGGTCTGGCAACAGGTTTATTTTGCCAGTTAGAATTTGCAGTTTGCCCAGTGGGGGCCGGATTCACAATGGTAAACTTACACTTTTGTGTAAGTTTGCACTTTTTCGGTATTCATAAAGAATCAGACTTATATTTTTATGTGCGCAGTTCTTTGCCTTGACTGCGGAGTCTCAGCAGTCCTAAACCTACTATTAAATTGTTTGTTTGTGAATAGCAAAAAAGAGTAAACTTACACAAAACTGTAAGTTTACTTTTGTGAATTGGGCCCTGAAGCTGCAGGGGCAGGCCTGAAAACATGCTTTGCCTTGTCCCTTTGTTGGTGGCACAATAGGTGCTGGTGTCCACTAGTAACATTTAACTTATGGACACTGGGTACATAGAGGACCATGTGCTAGGGACTTACAGGTAAGTTAAAAATGTCAATCAGGGATTTGTCAATTGTACACAGGTTTTAGCAGTCAGGGCACAGGCACTGGGGCCTGGTTAGCTCGCCCCAATGCAAAACAGTCAAAAAACAGCAACATCAGTCCAACAACTGCAAGGTGATCATGGAAAAAGAAGCCTTTCCTTTTACTATTGTAGAGCACTACAATAAGAAACTGGTATGCTGATAGTGTGATATCCAATGAGTAATAGATCTTGGCAATAATATTCATATTGTCTGAAACAGACTTGCCTGCAGAATGTCTTCCATGCATGTTACACAGGAGTCAATATTCGAGCATGATGATATGATAATATTTGCCAGTTGTTTGTGTGATTTGGCAATATCACATTATTTACATTCCTAGATCTCCCAAGGCAGTGGTTCTTAACCTTTGTCTTCTGTGGACCCCCACTGAATCATTTTGTTAACACAAACTTTATTGTATTTTTTTTTAAATATATGACAGTTTTCTTATTTATGACTAATAGGCACATAGCACACGAAAAAGTTTTGCAAAGAGCATAATTCTCATGGTACATGCTTAAAGTTGAAATGCTATGCATTAAAAAGAATAAACATTGAGCAAACTTCCAGCCCCCAATCTATTAACTGTGTCACCTAATCTGGGGATCCTATGTTTGTGGTGGTCCGCATGCAGTGTACATGGCATTCCTGAGG
The DNA here is from genome assembly GCA_963921515.1 of Calotriton arnoldi. Taxonomy (NCBI): domain Eukaryota; kingdom Metazoa; phylum Chordata; class Amphibia; order Caudata; family Salamandridae; genus Calotriton; species Calotriton arnoldi. The sequence goes on from CAWUFW010027740.1 coordinate 10,502, forward strand.
ATATGCATGAGGAGGCGAACGTGGCGACATTTCCCGTTATATGGAAGAGGTGTAGACCTATCTGGCCCAGTTATCATGGTCACAATCATAAAACCTGAAATGTTGTTGGCATACGAGATAAGTGAGATGGGGGTATCATCAGAATGTCATACTTCAAGGTGACCATTATAAAGTAGGGGGGAATTGTTGCTCAGTCTGGTGCCATATCTTGTGCTTTAAAACCCTCCACCAGAGCATCCCATTCTAGGTTAATGGGTTTCCTGCGGAGGCCCCTGTATTCCTCCCGACGGAGGGCTCCGCTCTCCTCGAGCCCCCATTGGGCCACTTCCTACTGCCATTTATCTAACCGCAGGGCTGTTGGGGATTTCCAGTGTCTCATTATGAGCCTCTTCGCCAGTAACAAGGCCAATTCCGCCAAGCACAGGATTACCATGGCTCCTCATGGTCGAGGGTGGAGGCCCAGAAGACGCTGTGCTGGTGTACTCCATTGGTCTAAACTGGTAATGTCCGATAATGCTGATGCAATACCTGCCCAGTATGTGGATAGGTGGGGACAAGTCCACAACATATGTAAAAGATCAGCATCTAAAGATTTACAATAGGGACAAGTGGGAGAAGCAGCAGGAAACATTTTGGTAAGCCTATGCAGTGTTACATACGCTCTATACAGTATGGAGAACTGAATGAATTCAAATCTGGAATTATGGGAGACTTTTTTGGGGTATTCAAATAGACAGGCCCAGTCTGTATCAGATATTTCTCGGATGAGGTCCGTTTCCCAATTATGTTTGAAGGAAGTAAGCAACATTCCTAGATGCGCCCTAAGCATGCAGTAAAGCCAGCGTATAACGTGTCTGCCATTCCCCTAGATGTTTTGGGGCCGATTCCGATCTCGGTCGGAGGCGCACCCAATACTATTCGGTCGGGAAAAAAGCCATGCGAAAGCCAGTTTCCCGACCGATCCGTACAGCACACCGAACGAGCAAGTACGATGCGCACAACAGCAAAAATCCCGGCCGAGCCGTACTCACCCAAACCAGGTCCTGTTCTCCGACCGAGGCGAATCCGGAAACGCCGAATCGAGTCGCACGGAAGGGAAAATGCAGCCCCGTCCGGCCGGACAAGTACGATGCGCTTTCCGTACGCGCCGAACCCGTCGCTACGCACGGCACGTCAAAGCATCCGGGAGAGGCGCACATAAGCTCCGAATCGCGCCACAACACGATCCACGGCTACGAGACGAACACAGCACAGACGAGGACGACGCGAAGCGACGAGGACGAAGCGAAGCGACGAGGACGAAGCCAAGCGACGAGGACGACGCGAAGCAACGAGAAGGACGAACGACACGAACCAACCATGAATCCCTTCGTCCCGATCATACCAATATTCTACATCTACTACCGGAACAGGCACGGACGTGTACGGCGCAGAAGGTAAGTCAGACACCAACCACAAAACACATACAACACGTACACGACACATCACACACATACACTGGGAATCTGAATATACTTACACCAGCAGCACCATAGGGGCGGGATGCCCATCACCAATGCCACATATGCACACAGGGGCCTGAATGCGCGCCACCACCCCAACCCAGGGGGGCTGGATGCCAACCACCACAACCACCCTTAGCCAGGGGGTGCCAGATGCCCACCACCACTACCACCCTTAGCCAGGGGGCTGGATGCCTACCACTACTACCACCCTCACCCAGGGCGGGCTGGATGCCTACCACCACCCTTAGCCAGGGGGGGCTGGATGCCTACCACTACTACCACCCCCACCCAGGGGGGCTGGATGCCTACCACTACTACCACCCCCACCCAGGGGGGCAGGATGCCCACCACTACTACCACCCTCACCCAGGGGGCAGGATGCCCACCACTACTACCACCCTCACCCAGGGGGGCAGGATGCCCACCACTACTACCACCCTCACCCAGGGGGCAGGATGCCTACCACTACTACCACCCTTACACAGGGGGCAGGATGCCTACCACTACTACCACCCTTACACAGGGGGGCAGGATGCCCACCACTACTACCACCCTCACCCAGGGGGGCAGGATGCCCACCACTACTACCACCCTCACCCAGGGGGGCAGGATGCCTACCACTACTACCACCCTTACACAGGGGGGCAGGATGCCTACCACTACTACCACCCTTACACAGGGGGGCAGGATGCCCACCACTACTACCACCCTCACCCAGGGGGGCAGGATGCCTACCACTACTACCACCCTTACACAGGGGGGCAGGATGCCCACCACTACTACCACCCTCACCCAGGGGGCAGGATGCCCACCACTACTACCACCCTCACCCAGGGGGCAGGATGCCCACCACTACTACCACCCTTAGCCAGGGGGCTGGATGCCTACCACTACTACCACCCTTACACAGGGGGCAGGATGCCTACCACTACTACCACCCTTACACAGGGGGGCAGGATGCCCACCACTACTACCACCCTCACCCAGGGGGGCAGGATGCCTACCACTACTACCACCCTTACACAGGGGGGCAGGATGCCTACCACTACTACCACCCTCACCCAGGGGGCAGGATGCCCACCACTACTACCACCCTCACCCAGGGGGCAGGATGCCCACCACTACTACCACCCTCACCCAGGGGGGCAGGATGCCTACCACTACTACCACCCTTACACAGGGGGGCAGGATGCCTACCACTACTACCACCCTTACACAGGGGGCAGGATGCCCACCACTACTACCACCCTCACCCAGGGGGGCAGGATGCCCACCACTACTACCACCCTTAGCCAGGGGGCAGGATGCCCACCACTACTACCACCCTCACCCAGGGGGCAGGATGCCCACCACTACTACCACCCTTAGCCAGGGGGCTGGATGCCCACCACTACTACCACCCTTAGCCAGGGGGGCTGGATGCCTACACCACCACCCTTAGCCAGGGGGGCTGGATGCCTACCACTACTACCACCCTTACACAGGGGGGCAGGATGCCCACCACTACTACCACCCTCACCCAGGGGGGCAGGATGCCCACCACTACTACCACCCTCACCCAGGGGGGCTGGATGCCTACCACTACTACCACCCTTAGCCAGGGGGGCTGGATGCCTACCACCACCCTTAGCCAGGGGGGCAGGATGCCCACCACTACTACCACCCTCACCCAGGGGGGCAGGATGCCCACCACTACTACCACCCTCACCCAGGGGGCAGGATGCCCACCACTACTACCACCCTTAGCCAGGGGGCTGGATGCCTACCACTACTACCACCCCCACTCATAGGATGGACAATGCATGACACAACAAGCACACCACAACCCAGGGAATGCAAGATTAAGACATCCCCCACCACCATGACAAGCATGTGAGCAGGCTGTGTCAAATGCCTACAACACCGAACATGACATTGAACATATAATGTGACCCCTAGCACATGTGCCACACATATATGTGTGTGGCACCCACAATGCAAGCAGCCCATGACCATTGTGGCAATGGGGCCTAAACCCCCATCATCACAGTGACCAAAAGGCAAGTGTGGGGTCCATAGCTGAAGCACATTTTGACCATTGTGGCAATGGGGTCTAAACCCCCATCATCACAGTGACCAAAAGGCAAGTGTGGGGTCCATAGCTGAAGCACATTTTGACCATTGTGGCAATGGGGCCTAAACCCCCATCATCACAGTGACCAAAAGGCAAGTGTGGGGTCCATAGCTGAAGCACATTTTGACCATTGTGGCAATGGGGTCTAAACCCCATCATCACAGTGACCAAAAGGCAAGTGTGGGGTCCATAGCTGAAGCACATTTTGACCATTGTGGCAATGGGGTCTAAACCCCCATCATCACAGTGACCAAAAGGCAAGTGTGGGGTCCATAGCTGAAGCACATTTTGACCATTGTGGCAATGGGGTCTACACCCTCATCATCACAGTGACCAAAAGGTAATTGTTGACAAAGAAAGAGCTGCAACTGCCAAACTGCATGGATCATTCCTGGTCACAGAACCAAAAACTCATCTGTGGCAAAGTAGTGTATGTGTCCCATTGCAACATAAATTGGGGGAGCCAAATACTGCAGTGCAAATGAAACATTCCTTTGGCCATGTGCAGACAAACAACACCCATGGGGGCTGAGACCGTCAACAGTCATCAATGACACAATGACAGAAGTGACCATCAGAATGCAGAACCACATATTTGCACCAATGGGCACACAAATGCAGATACCCTGTGGAGACAGCAGATGTGAGGTGAACAGATACCATACCATGGCAGCAATGGGACACACAAACCATGATCACTGTGCTGACCGATGACCTAGGAGTCCCAGGGACAGCAGGGGAAACACACCAAACAACATACAGCCAATGGCACACCCAAGATATGCCAATGCAGTGGTGCAGATGCACAAACACAAACAGGCAGACCAACACTGTCATCATACACAGCAGGTGAGGGGTGGGGGTGCCAGTGTCCCCAGGCAACAACACAACACATGAGGAGAGCTGAATACCAATCATACAGATGTGCATACACTGCCACACTAAGGTAACTCATGGATCCAAATCCCCTATGTGGGCAAGCAGGCATTGACAGGTGAGAGGGAGCACAAAACACACATGTCACACAGGCACGTAGGAACAACAACTGACACAGCAAGTCACAGACACACCACAGCACCACCCCCAGGGCCCCCACAATGTGGTGACCCTGGGCTGAAGAAAAATACCACTGTGATGACAAAGCTAAATGTCGTTCACACTGTGAACCACAGTCAGGTGTCCTGAGCAACTAACTACCATCACACCTACACAAGCACAAATCAATCAGCATGGCCAGTAAGCCAAGGCCAACATGGAGGCAGGGGACTAGCCGGGCAACAACTCTCATCTGCACACACTCAAGACCACACCCTCGACCTCCAACAATGTGCAGCAGTGAAGTACACATGCACTGGTGACATTGCACATGCACCCATTACTATTCCAGGGTGGTGGGTGGGAACCAAGGTGTAGAAACACATCACACATGGACACTCAACAAGACTCCTGAATGTCTGACACACTGCACACTACGCTGTACATGGACATGACGGCAATACCACACCGACCAATGGGATCCCAGCCACAGTCACACACCAATGAAGAAGCCAAGGTCACCCACAAAGAACACACATAGACAACAACCAACATTGCAGCCCGGACCCTAAGGAGTGCCAGCAGTCACACACACAACGTGTCACAATCACTGAAAGATAACACAAACTGGAAATCACATGACAGGGGCAAACAACAAGTGCCAAAGGGAAACCTGACTGTGACCCATCTGCGTCTGCACACAAACTCTGCCCTGACAGCAAACACACCTATGGGTGACACCCTGATGACCAGTAATGTGCCATGCACCCACATCACAGAGAACACAGGGAGAAGACTTTGGGGGAACATAGCTCAAGTCAGCAAGCATCACAAACAGGTACAACACTAGGGATCACAGCATGCGCAGATGAATGGAAGTGAACACACAGACATGCACATACAACACACACCTTGGGCGCAGGCAATGTCACACGTGTACACACTGCCATGAGGGGACTCCACTCCTGTGTGAGGAAAGCTGTGCCATATGTTGCCTCAGTAGGGCCCCATCATGTCAGCTGAGCACTTGGTCACACAATCAACAATTAGCACCAAATGAGGGCTCCCATCACATCAGCCTGGTCATGGATGTGCCAACGGAATCATCAGCACAGATCCAACACACTTGTATAGCAATGTTGCACTGACTACACGGATGAGTCCCTCCCCATTGATGCCCAAACCTGCATGTCCACTGGAGATGGCAACACGGTCAGGGAAGTAGACAAATGCAACGATGGCAGGCACAACAGATGTGCAGGGGTGGAAGCCACAGATATGAAATTGCCAATGTAAGTAGGAAACCCATTGCCAAATACTGAACACATGACACCCTCAGATGCTGCTATTGATGACATGGATACACCACATGATAGGACACATTCCCCTGGACCACATGGGTTCCTGCACAGTAACACTTCATAATCATGAGACCAGATATCACCATCACTGCAGCAAGGGCATGGTTAGCTGCACCAACAACATGTACATCTGAAGCATGAGCACTAGAGAAAAGAAAGTTGCTTTATTCAGCATATGTGTTGAGGCCAAACGAAGTCCTGAAAAAGAGCAAAGGCCAATGGCCAGTCCATTGTCAAAGTTCAAACAGGGTGACACTGGCAGATGTCACCCTATGCATGCCTGCACAATACCAGGGACAAACCACTAGGAGGGGCTACCGGGGGGGCAGGCCAGGCACCGCAGGGACAGGATCAGGGCTCACCAGGGGGAGTCAGGGAAGGGGTGGTGGGTGCTGGAGAGCCACTGACAACTGCAGTGGAGGTGTCTGACATGGTGTGTGCCGGCACAACTGGGGGGCATGACACAGATGTCGTGGGTGCCGGCACAACTGCAGTGGACCCTGCAGATGGGGTGGACAGGTCCGCCACTGCAGTGCCCAAGTCAGACAGGGCGGTAGTGGACTCCACTGCAGTGCCTACCTCCAGGGGAGGAGAATGGGGAACAGGCAAGGTGGGTTGGACAGAGGGGGGACACCCTCACCACATCAGTGGCACAGACAAGCGCAGCGGGGGGTGTGGTGCTGGGAGAGCAAGTGGCAGGGGAGAAGGCCGGAGCATCTTGGGGATGGTATATCTGTGGGTGGGGGAACCTGGGGCAGGGTGTGGTGGGGGCACCTGTGCAGTGGGGGCCTGAGGGATGGAGGACGGAGACCTTGTGCCTGAGCTGCAGGGCGGTGGCGGGGTCTTGCTCTTAGCACTCCGGGGGACTTGCGGGTGGGGGCCTCAGTCCGTCTGCGCCTGGGGGAGGGTGTCCGGGGGCGAGGGGCACTCTGCTCCGTGTGGGTGGGCTTCCTCTTCCCCCGGGATGCTGGAGCAGCTTCATCGGTGGGGAAGAGGCCGAGGTCACAGAGGAAGAGCTGCTGTGACTTTGGGGTTGCAGGTGAGGCAAGGGAGGGTGCTTTGGAGGGAGAGGGAACTGAGGACTGCGCAGTGCATGTGGATGCGTGTGTGTGTGCCAGGGCCCCATCCCCTGTGAGTCTGGCTTCAGTCCCCTGAATGTGCGTGCATGTGCGTTTTGTCATTGGCGTGTGTGTCAGTGTGCTGGATGTGTGTGTGCTGGTGTGTGCCAGTGTGTGTGTGCCTGGGATGGGTAAGGTGCTGGGGAGTGTGGATGGAGCAGAGGCAGGAGGGGTGAGGGACCGTTTGAGGAGGGACACTGCTGCCGTCAGGGAGGAGTCCATGGACCTATTGCCCCTCTGTAGGTCAGACATGCCCGATGAGATGCCCTCCATGAACGACACCAGCTGAGTCAACAGCGCGGTGTGCGCATGGAGGACACTCAGCATGGCTGTCTGCCCTACATGGAGCTGGCGAAGGAGGTACACAGACTCCTCACTCAGGGCAGCAGGGGACACAGGGGCAGGGGGTGCGGTGCCTGGCCCAAAGGAGACACGCTCCCGGACATGGGAGCCTCCACGGACCTGGGGAATGGGAGCCGATGGGAGGGCGGTGGTGGTGCTGGTGGTGGCGGGGACAGCAACACTAGCTGGGGTGTGGTGGCTGCTGACACCCGCCTCCACAAGGGAGTCATCCTCCGAGTTGCTCTGGTCCTCAGCTGAGGTGGATGCTGCTGAGGACTCCTCGGTGTGGCTCCCCTCGCCCTCCGTGCCACTGGGTCCCTCCGACCACTCCTCGGCTGCTGACCCAGTCTGGCTCTCCGGCTCCTCCTGGTCCGTGGAGCTGTCCCCTTCCGTGGCCGTGGATGTATCTGCAAAAAATGGGGAAACAGACAGACATCAGTCACCTGCACATAACGCACACACCACTGTGAGCACAGCACATCACAGAGCAAGCCCTGGCATCATTAGTTGTGCATTGCTAAAAGTGCACTAATTGAACAGGAGAAGTCAATTGTCAGTCTGATGCCAAGCATGGCACTCACATCCCACATGGCCTTGCACCCATCTGTCTGGTGTCTGTTGGATTGCAACACCCCAGTGTTGACACATGCACCAAGTACACAGTAGTTGGACAGTGCAGAGGACACGGTGTGGACACATCACAGCTCTTGCCACTGAGTCAGTACAGGTTTACGGATGTAAGGGATGCCCAGAGTCAGATAGGAAATGCATGTGATGCATACCAGCGACAGACACCATGATGCACCCATGTCCTGATAGCCAGCGCCACTATGGTGTGCATGTAGCACATGTCACTCCCCTGCAGGATCACCAATCAGTAGACACATGCCATGGCGGAGGCATGACTGCAAAGTCATACATCACTGTCTCAGTGATGTATGACTTTGCAGCCAGACAACAACACTCTGCACTGTGTCACAATAGTAGGTCATGGGGAATGCAAGTCCTGGAGCTGCACAAGTGCACATGTACATCCCCCCCACAACACATCCTCTTAACCCTCATCTGTCCAGGTCATACCTATTGGACATATGGGAGACCTGTGACACTACCCTCTGAACCTGAGCCCCTCACACTCTGCTGTGCATGGGGAACAGCTGCCTGAACTTCACATTTACATGCCCCAGTCTGCATGGGCAGCTGATCAGACACCTATGTGTCACACAAGTATCGTCTCCTATGGTCACATCTCCAGTGGCATGCTGAGCCCCTACCAAGAAACTCCACAGCAGTCCTGGCGACTAATCCACAGCACACTGACACAGAGGCAGACACCTGAGGGGCAAATCACTGTGCACAATGTGTCCTCTGATACACGGGAGTGGGAGTACAGAGTGTATTGTATGGCCTGGAGTAGGCATGACTGTCCAGCCCCACATGAATGAGGGATGAGCCCTGGACTGTAGGCAACTGGCTAAGTATGTGTGACACACGTCATATACATACTCCTGGGGCCCAAACATTGTTCCCACCCGCAGCATGGGTGTGTGCCAGGTACCCCAGCCACATGTGGTGGATCAGCTCAGCAATTGGACCACAGATCAAAGTAACACGCTGAATACATGTCAGAATACAGGCATTGTGTAAGCAATGGACCCACCCATGATGCCCACCACAGAGTCAGGGAAACAGATGCTGTCTCCCACCTTGAGTCAAGCAAACTGCAAGGACACAGTCCTAAGTGACAGAATTCCCTGCATGTAAGGGCCACACCTGGGTATCAGATGAGGAGTGGGCAGTGCACAATAGAGGGACATGGCTCCTGGACAACATGACTGCTGTACTGTGGCAGTTCAACCTGGCCCGAGGAGGGCACATAACATGTTAGACAGAGTACACAGTGCAGTCTTTGACTCACCCCCTCCTTGCTGCTCTCTGGCCTTCAGCTGCCCATCCAGGTCTGGAAAGACCACCGCCAGGATCCTGAGCATGTGGGGGGTCAGGGTCCGTGTTCCGCCCCTCCTGCGAGGAGGCGACAGCTTCAGCTGGACCCGTGCAATCCTCCGGGTCCAGCCCCGAAGGTCCTGCCACCTCTTTTGGCAGTTGCGGATCCGGCGCTTGTAGACCCCCACGGACCGGACAGCCCGGACGATGTCCTTCCAGATCTCATGCTTCCGATGGGCAGAAGCCTGTCAGGATGACAAAGTGATAAGGCCATTACTACACATGCAACATATCCGTGCATGACACAGTTGCATATACATGTCGCAATCACAGGGGCACATGGTGTACCCAGGCAGTGCACGGCTGCCCATGGACAGTTTTCCAGAAGTCACTACATGGTATCATAGCATGGGGAGTAAAACCCTGTTCAGAAGCACTGTCACTGCACCATACCTGTCCAGTGCAAGTCACTACACACTATGGGGGTGACAACTACTCAGTGAGCCTGCTAGCCAGTGGTGTGCTGACTCTCAGCCTTGCTAGTCAGACAAAATGCACATTCAGAAAGGCAGTGCACAGAACACTCACCTGCTCCCCTGGTGTCCCATACAGCTTGCTGTACTGTGGAAGTAGGCTGTCCAGCAGGGCCTGGTTCTCTTCAAGGCTGAAGGCTGGGGCTCTCTCCACAGTACGTGCCATTGCAGGGTCCAGAGGGGCAGAGACAGCAGCAGTGCAGTGGCAGATGTCGTCCTGGAGCATGTAGTGCAGGCAAGTGGGCTCTCAGGGGAACATGCAGCAATATATATGTGCTGGAGAGGCAGATACTGTCCCTTGTGTCCAAAGTGATAGGTCCAAGTCGTTTGCATCTTCTGAATCTGGCCAATCCATGGAATAGCAGCACCAAAACACGCCCACAGCATCCTTCAAAATTTCAACTTCATGACATACATGATTTTGCAACATTGTTGTGGGTGACCAACTGATTTTCCAGCAACCGACTCGTTCGAATATTCGAAAACGCGTCCGTTGCCAGGCAAGCCCATTGTCAATGGGTGCGCACCGATCGGTCCATTGAGGTACAACGCGCACAGGGGTACAACGCGTACCCGCACACATTGAAAGCAATGGGCCGGCCGGAGGCACCGATCGGTCCATTGCTGTTCAACGCGCACAGGGGTACAACGCGTACCCGCACACATTGAATGCAATGGGCCGGCCGGAGGCACCGATCGGTCCATTGCAGTACAACGCGCACAGGGGTACAACGCGTACCCGCACACATTGAATGCAATGGGCCGGCCGGAGGCACCGATCGGTCCATTGCAGTACAACGCGCACAGGGGTACAACGCGTACCCGCACACATTGAAAGCAATGGGCCGGCCGGAGGCACCGATCGGTCCATTGCTGTTCAACGCGCACAGGGGTACAACGCGTACCCGCACACATTGAATGCAATGGGCCGGCCGGAGGCACCGATCGGTCCATTGCAGTACAACGCGCACAGGGGTACAACGCGTACCCGCACACATTGAAAGCAATGGGCCGGCCGGAGGCACCGATCGGTCCATTGCAGTACAACGCGCACAGGGGTACAACGCGTACCCGCACACATTGAATGCAATGGGCCGGCCGGAGGCACCGATCGGTCCATTGCAGTACAACGCGCACAGGGGTACAACGCGTGCACCGCACACATTGAATGCAATGGGCCGGCCGGAGGCACCGATCGGTCCATTGCAGTACAACGCATCACTGTACATGTGACTGGCATATGTCAGCATGCCTGTCTCAGATGGACATATGCCAGCCACAGATAGCTCCCAGGGAGTGAGGGGCACACCTACATCACGACAGCCTGTCCAAACCTTATCATAAGGCATGTAAGGCTGCATTTCCTATTGTGTGTATGTTGGTGTACATGTTGTCCTGTGGGTGTCACCTGTGGGCAGCCACCCCCAGGCTGTGCACGTGTTCATGGGGACAGGATCATGGGTGTTATGTGTACGTGACCACTGTGATGTGCAACTGTTCATATCTGTGCATGTGCCATGGTCACATTTCACAGTGGTGTTTGTGTATGTCATGTCACATACCCCGTGAGTCCCATGTGGGACGGTATGTTTGAGCCAGGGTGTCCCAGTGGCACAATAGTGATGGCCCTCCACAGTCTTTGTGCATGTAGTGTTTACAATGTCTCTGATTTCATGTGCACAATGGGAGACAGTCTCCACATCCACGTTGTGTGTGCATGGACTCTGATGTTGTGCGTGTGTGTCACAGACGTCCATGGCTCTCCTGCCATGGCAAGTGTGGCCACTACCTGTGGGGGTCATGTTTGTTTTGTTGTGGTGTACACATGATACTCCAGGTGATGCCAGTGTCCATGTGGCATTACAGGGTCCCTGGGAATGTGCCTGTCGTTGAGCTGTGGTGCCTGGGGCACATCTGTCCTCACATGTCACTGGGGGTGACTGTGACACAGCATCATGATATCCAATGGGCCAACTTGGGACAAATTGATGCCACCTGTAGGACCGTGTTGACAGATGTTGGCCATGTATGTACCATAAATGTCGTTCCGGTACTGCACACTTCATGTAGTTGTGCCTCATGATGATGTATGTTGGGATCTTGAGTGTGTTCAATGCCGCATATGTGGGGTGACTGACGATCTTGCTTACTTCTCCTCTGCACTGCAGGGCTCCTGCTGTCCATCGGCCATTCCCAGACCTGGCAACGATGGTGGAACGGGACAGCATCCGACGGTACCGCTTCACCAGGCAGCTGATTGAGGATTTTGCAGTGCAGTTGTCCCCACATTTGCAGCCTGGCCGGCCGTATCCTACAGCGCTGACCCCCAAGGTGAAGGTGATGGCAGCCCTACACTTCTTTGCCACCGGTACCTTCCAACATACTGTGGCGTCTGCTGGTGGGATGTCACAGACCATGTTCAGCCGTGTGCTCCGCGATGTTTTGGCGGCAATGTTGCTCTTCCTGAACCGGTACATCTATTTCCCTAGACTGCATGACGACTCACTGACGTGAAGAGTGACTTTTATGCCCTGGGGAGGATGCCGCATGTAATTGGCTCCATTGATGGGACACATGTGGCTTTGGTACCACCACAGGCCCAGGAGCAGGCCTACAGGAACCGCAAGCACTACCACTCGGTCAATGCACTGGTGGTGTGTCTTGCAGACATGACCATCACACACGTGTGTGCCCGTTTCCCTGGTTCAGCACACGATGCCTTTGTGATGAGGAGTAGTCGCATCCCCAGGTTGATGGCACAGATGCAGAACCAGCGTGCCTGGCTTGTCGGTGTGTACTGACTTTGTGCCATTGTGTGTGATCTGATCTGTAGTATTCCGCCCACTTTTCCAAGTCAGCTGATGTGCACTTGTCTGTCCGTAGGTGACTCGGGATACCCCAACATGCCGTGGTTGCTGACACCCCTCAGGAACCCTGTGACACCTGCCCAGATGCGCTACAATGAGGCACATGGTCGGACCAGGAGAGTGATTGAGCGGACCTTTGGTCTCCTGAAGAGCCGCTTCCGCTGCCTGGACAAGACCGGAGGGTCCCTCCCATATGCCCCTGCGAAAGTGTGCAAGATTATCATCGTCTGCTGCATGCTCCACAACCTGGCAGTGCGGAAGGAGTTGCCTCTCATCCAGGATGACGATGACCAACATCCGCCACCTGTGGAGGATCCTGGCCTGGACCACGATGCCAGTGACGATGATGATGATGATGGTGATGGTGATGTCCGCACACAGCTCATCACCAACTTCTTTAGCTGAATGTGAGTATCCTGAGGTGTCATGTGAATGATGTGAGTTGGCATGATGTGTGGGTGGTGCTCTGGTGCTGTTGGAGTGTGTCCATGGGCTACTTGACAGGATGTGTGTTGCGATGTGTGGTGACAGGTGGGCTGTACTCCCCAACAGTGTTGACATGCTAACTTGGTTCTGGGTGGGTATCTTGTAACATGTATTGTGCATGAGTTTTGCTGTTCTGTCCTGTACTGCATTGCTTTTGACTGTGTGTCATTTCTGTCCTTCACAGGGTACTTTCAGATTCGTTTGGTCAACTGTGTCCACCGACGACGTGATTGCACATCCAGGCTGGTAGCTGTTGTGTCCCTACAGGTGATGTGCGCCACACCCATGGACTTCCTTCTGTCTACAGTTGTTGACTGTGTGCCCGCTACCAGGTGGGGTTACCTTGCATCTGTAGTGGTTACGGCATGTTGCTACTGTGTAATAAACCTGTGCTTCACTTAGTGATGTGCGTTGTCTGTGGTCACACATTTGAGTGCCATTTGCTTACTGCACCTGTGGGCTACTTGACTACAACTGGGAATGGGTGTGGTGTCTGTGCATTGCACCGTCTTCCCTGGCAACATCAGTGTAGGCAATGAGTCAGATGGCCTAGGTGTGTATGTGTTGTGTAGCCCTGGTGGTGTGTCTCCCTCATATGTGTCACGTTGCCTGTACTCACATGCCTGTGTTGTCCTTGCTGTTGCAGTTCGCATACACTGTGTAATTTTGCAGTTCATCATCCCCATAACAGCACCCACGTTGGAATCACGACAGAGGCAAGTATGGTGTATTAGTGTGTTTATTGTGATAATAGTGCATAGGATGGATTGTGCTGTACATGAATCTTGCAATCCCAAGTTCCTAGATGAATAGAAAGTCCAGGTAGACAGGATCCCCAGTATCGGGGCCACAGTTGTCTGACACATTGTTCCAACTTGTACTCCCCATGCTATGTGTGGGAGTAGTGTTGCCATCAACAGGGTGAACAGTCTGTGCACAAAGGCGAAAATCCAGAACAGGTTCAGGCTTCCTGGGAGTTGCGCTTGGCCATCAGCCTCTCACTTTCCCCTCCTCGGACGACCCCTCTTCTTGGGGGGGGGCCCTCAAGTGCAGGCTGCTGCGGTGCAGGGGACTCTCCGCCAGAGTCCTCCTCCCTCCCTGTGGCAGTTGCAGTTTGTTCGGTACCAGATGTTGTTGGCACACAGGGAGGTGTGGACTGGTTGCTGTTCATCTGGCGGAGGCATTGTAAAATGTCCCTGTGCACCGCCGTCATCTCATGTAGTACATCCCACTTGGACTCCACGCGGGTCATGTGGGAGTCCACACGTGACATGTGGGAGTCCACACGTGACATGTGTGACTCCACTTGGGACATGTGGGAGTCCAAGCGGGCATGATGGGCAGCCTGCTGCTGTTTGATGTCTCTGAGGAGCCCCACTACCT
>CAWUFW010027741.1:0-25186 GCA_963921515.1 Calotriton arnoldi
CTAGTGTTGAGGTCCCGGGGCTTGGTGACTAGCTAATTATATTACTATTGTGTTCTTCTGTGTTATTGCAAATATTACTTTTTCCCAAAAGCCAGAATGCTGCTGCTGCTGCTTACATGCAGGTAAATTACGTTTAAAAATCTTATATTATGTGATTGTTATTCTTCTAGACAGGTGCTCAGCGCTACTAATCGTTCTTGTTTGCAACTTTGCGCTCGCTTGTAAGAGAGGTTAGAGAATTTAAGTTAGGTAATGCAGATAGGAAAGACTCCAGTCATCCTTTGTCCTGTCAGGCTGTCCTGTCACTAAGATAATGGTAGTAGTTAGTTAGTTAGTTACTTAGTATTATTTGGTAATTTAGCGGCCTGCATGACAAGTCCTCTCACATGACTTCAGTCCTAGTAGACCATTTTGGAGTTTGTATAGTGAGTGAATAGCAACCAACCAATTTGGTGTATGCAATATGCATGCGTCCATCTATGCATTTAAGAAGACAAAATGCAGACTTAGTAAATTGGCCCGTCAAAGGGGGTTGAGAGATGATTGCGAATGAGATTGGAACTTAGAACTGTGGAATAATAAAGATAGGATGGTCCGCGACTGAGATACTAGTCCACTACTAGTCGATCTGATATAGGATAGGTCAATGTTATTGCAACTGCCGTTTCCTGTCTAAAAATCTTTTTCGAGCGATTATTTAATATTTATTTATTTAACACCAATCATTTTTTCTCTCTTTAATTATGTCTTACATGATCAGCATCCAGGGGCAAGAACAAGAAGAAGACTGGGTCTGCTGAGGCGGGTGCGGGAGGCGGAGGGGCCTTCCAGGGGCAGGAAGCGGCCTCAGATGTAGATAGCTCAGCTGGCCCCAGTAAGTCCTCCTGGTGTAATATTAATATATATTTCCCTAACTTTTACCTCTCTATTATTTGCATTTCCTAATTTAAATTTTTCTCAAATCCTCTTCGATCTATCTGTTTCTAAATTCTTGTTTTTGCTCCATTACCTACTAAGATTGTTATTTATGTTTCTAGTGTCTGTTTTTTTCCATCAAATCCAACTGCCTCTGACTCTGAATTAGTCTGTCTGTAGCTTGCTTTCTTCTGGTTTTCCACTCAGCTTTCCCTCTCCCCTTATATATTTTGTGGATTGCCTAGTGGTGGTACTGTAAGACTCAGAGAACCCATTGGTCCTACTACTAGTACTAGTAGAAGTAATGGCTCGTTACTACTACTAGTAGCAATAATCTATGAGATTTAAAAAACAACGGCGGACTCCAGTGGCCGCACCTCCTTTTTATGTTCCCTATAATTGCTATTAACTGATATATTGCAAATCAGTGTGCACAAATCACTCCTGCACCCGCCGTTGAAGAGTGCCAACTGCCAATGCAGATATGAAGTACATAGAAAAACAATGGAGTGGTGCACTAACCAGTCAAATTCAGATTAATAAAAAGCACAGTCAGTATCTTTGTGGTAGAAAAAATATATATCCTTCTTTATTTTTCGACAATCCTTAAAAATTAAGCACAGCATCAGCCAACGCGTTTCGTTCAATGTATGAACTTCGTCAGGGCAAAGTTGTGTATAGTTGGTTGTCGCGTATAAGGCGCCTGTTCAATACCACTTACTCGACCGTGTATTGAGATGTAGCAGTGACAGGACTGCAGGATTATCATGTTTTGGGCTCTTATCAAGGAGACCCACGCTATTGGTGCATTATTGAATTGATATAACGTGAGCACATATCCGAAATAGGCAGATACCGAAGTGGGCTCTCAGCCCTCATTATTGAACAGGCGCCTTATACGCGACAACCAACTATACACAACAGCGTTGGCTGATGCTGTGCTTAATTTTTAAGGATTGTCGAAAAATAAAGAAGGATATATATTTTTTCTACCACAAAGATACTGACTGTGCTTTTTTATTAATCTGAATTTGACTGGTTAGTGCACCACTCCATTGTTTTTCTATGTACTTCATACTACTAGTAGCAATAATCTGTTGTGCAGATTGCATGCCCAAGTAAGGTATTCTATGCATGTTTGTTGAGATGAGAAGGCTTTCTTTTTCCGTCTCATGCTCAATCAGTAAATAGTGGTCACTCATGTTGTATTTTTCTCATCCAAGCCTAGTACTGAGCTGGCATGCCTACAAGATTAAATGAGCTAAATATTAGGTGCTGAGGAAGTGAGGATTCCACAAATGTTATATACTGCTAGTGATACTGTGCCACTATAATTTTATGTGTATAATTTCATGTTACTGTTTTGCTATGAGTATTGGTTACAATTGTCCTTTTTCTTTCTTGATATAGCTACTCCTTCCCAACCCAACAGGCAGGAGTTAGCAGCAAGGACACGGCAACGGAAGATGGAGGCCATCCGGGCCGAATATCGCCGGCTGGTTGTCCTAGTGGAGGAGGAGGAGGCAGCAGCTTCCTCCAATGCCCTGGGCCCCAGCCAGGCCCCCCGTGCCTCCGGTGGTACGGTGCCGTGTTCTGGCAGCCACCGGCCGCAACTCATCCTCAACCACTACTGACCACCCCTGTTGTTCCGGCAGGAACTTTCAGCGCTGCATGCCCCTCCGGATGGTGCACCTAGAGGCCAGGCTGGAGGAGGTCCTGGAGCACACTAGCCAGCACGCCCGCCGCTAGACCTAAGTTTTCTTGACTTTTGCCCCATTTTTAATCTTTTTTTGGTGGGTGTGATGTTGGGATTTGGGGAAAATTTGGGACATTTACTGGACATTGGTTGGGGTTAGGGAGAGGGGTGGGTCAGGTGTTGTGGGTTTCTTCTAGTTTTCTTCTAGTTTATTTGTTAGGATAATAAATTATTTATAGTTTTACAAGACATATGATGTAAATCTTTTCTGGAGGGGTTACTCTTTTACTTCGCCTTGTTTCATCCTTTGCTGTAGGGCCACAGCCAGTTTTTGAAATCTGCCAATAGTGTTACACACCAACAGATAGATGCGTAAGCCTCACTTGTCCTACTACTGTCAGTCTCTCCTCCTAGTCTATGCAGTTTGCAACTAAAACCCCTATCTACTCGGAAGGATGTAGATGTGTGAATTAATTAATTTCCATAGTATATACATTATTTTCTCCCCCACACGTCTTCTCTTACCTGTGATTGATGTTTAGGCGAAGCAATGGCTGCATGGTAAGGGTTTGGTTTCCCAAGGTGCCATGGTGGGTGGTGGTACCAGTAGTAGACAGTAGCATTTGCAAAAAAAGAAAATGAGACAGCCAGTCACCTGAGGGAGACTAGGGAATGAGTAGTAGAAGTACAGTACACAAGAAGAAGACTGCCAAACAAGAAACCATGATGATGATACGCAATGCTAAAGTAAAATAAAACATAATGGGGGTGGGATTAGCCTAGTGCAAGTTACAACCTGAATTTGACTCAACCTATGAAGTGGACAAAAGTAACCTTTAGTGCTGGAAGGATGATAAATCGATGTCGGCAATTAATTATGATGGATTATGTTCCTTTGGAAAAAAAAATTGAATATCGAATACTGAGCATGGGTGGGCAATCTAATCTATATGTTGCCAGTGTGGAATATATATATATATATATATTTCAAAGGCACTCCACCCGTCACTCGACGAACTTATCGCAAACAATGGAGCACGGACCACAGGATTAGTGCAGGTATTCCGTTCGAACAGCAGCCATAACACGTTTCAATCCCTTAGGACCTTGATCACATGACGCGCATCACAGCCCACATTGATTTATTATACACATTTTTTAACGTTTTCTTAAAGTGACATGTGCATGTGCTTTACAAACTTGTAGTCATCAACATAGAAAAAATACTGCATGTTTTACATCAACGATATATAGAAAACCACCAATGTAATTGTACATTTGTCCTTTTGCGTGGATTCTAATCATATAATACTTATTCTAATTCTGGTATAAATACCGTAGTCAGTTGTTATCTATTCACAGTTACAGTTGTCCCACATTAAAAAGCTTTTTGTTTTATGGCGGCACTAAAAACTGTTAAAAAATCCCCTAGCGTTGTTCCTGTCTAAATACAGATTGTGCAAATCTTTCCAAATAAGTACTGTGAACCTGGTGTCATTGTTGTTTTTTTCTTGACTCCATAAAGTGCTGATGCAACTAGATATATATACAGTACAAATTAAAGTCTTGCTGACTACTTAAAGTGCTGGTGCATATTTCAATAAAAGTGCATGTGCAACAACAACCCCTTAGTGCGAAAAAGTTAAAATTGAATTAAAACCGACTGTGTTCTCGATTGGTTAGGTGACCGCTTTCGGAATAATTATGGCTAAAATAACATACATGGTATAGATACACTTTGTCTTTTAACTATGGTGTAGCCATAATCCAATGTCTTGTGAACTCACTAAATATGTTTATAAGCATGTGTATAGGTCTTCTGTGGTGTTGAGTCCCCCTGGGTATATAGCATCTAACTCAAGGATATAGCGGGTCTCCAGTTTCCGCAGGGCTTGCTCTCTGTTGCCTCCTCTTTTGTTAACCGGGACGGCATCTATCAGATAGTATAGTATTTAAGATCTTTGGGGTTAGATTGATGTATTTCCCCAAAATGGCGAGCCACCGGGTAGGTTTGATCTTGGTTTTTGATGGCCCTTATATGTTGTAATACCCTTTTGTGACCCTGAAGTTTGGTGCTGCCTATGTATTTTAAACCACATGGGCACTCAAGTACGTAAACAACATGGTCTGTCTTACAGGTGAGGGCTTTGCTTATGATATGTTCTTGGTTGCCAAACGGTGTCACATAGGTTTTCTTATTTTCACCGTGTTGGCAGGCTTTGCACAGTTTATATTTAAAGAAGCCTTTTCTTTGTGCTAGCCACGTGTTTCCCATTTGACTATCCAGGTTGTTTTTAACCAGACAGTCCTTCATAGATGGTGCTTTGCTGTAGGTAATGGCCAATTTGGTGGGAACAGATGGCCTATGGTGGGATCATTAAGTACAATAGGCCAATTTCTGCGAATGATACAGTTAATTGCCTTTCCCTGTCTACTGTAACCTATAACCATTAGGAAGGTGTCTCCCCCCACCTCCTGTGCTTTGGCTGTCCGAGTCTGTACCTGGTGTTGGGTGTTCCTGACTAGGTCATCTCTGATCAGCGCATTGCTCTTGGTGATTGCTGCATTGATACATTTGTTAGAGTACCCTTTCCAGGAACCTGGCTTTGCTCACTTGCTGTGCTGCCTGCAGATCCCTCTCATTACTACATATCCTTCTCAACCTGATCATTTCCCCGTATGGGATACTCTGTATGAGGTGTTGTGGATGGGCACCAGCTGCATGCAACACTGAGTTGCCTGCCGTTGACTTTCTGTGTACTGTTGTTGCCATCATACCTTCTGTGATGTATATCTTGACATCAAGAAAGTTTACAGTTTCTGCACTGATGTTTGCCGTAAATTGTAGTTGATTTCATTGTCATTGAGACCCTCGATAAAATGTACTGCTTCTGACAAAGTCCCTTGCCAGATTAAAAACAGGTCATCAATGAACCTTAACCATAATTTGACATTTTTGCGCAGGACCTCCTCATGGTTTTTCTGCAGGACCAGCTCCTCCCACCAACCCATGTGCAGGCAGGCATAGCTGGGGGAGAAGCTGGCCCCCATTGCTACCCCTCGTAATTGTTGATACAACGCACTCTGAAACATAAATATGTTGTTGTACAGACAATAGTCTATCATACTTATGAGCATCTTGTTATGGTGATCACATTTGGCCGGTCTTCTTCTGAGATAGTGTTGTATGGCCCTCATTCCATCCTGATGGTTGATACTCGTGTAGAGTGCTGTCACGTCTAGAGTTATTAACAAATAATCATTTTGCCATTTGAACTCCCGAATTTTTAATAAAAAGTCCCCAGTATCTTTTATGTAGGAGGGGAGCTGCTGGACGTGTTCTTGTAGGAAATAGTCCACGTATTGTGATGTTCTTTCAAGTAGACTATTCCTCGCCGATATTATGGGACGTCCCGGGGGTTTGAGTGGATCTTTATGTATCTTGGGGATGAAGTATATTACTGGTGTGGTTGGGGTGTCGCTCCTTAGAAATTTGTATTCGTCCATTGTTAGAAGCCCCGCACTCTTCCATGCCAACAGTTTGTTGTAGTGAATGTTGTAAGTGGCTTTCAGAGATATTGTATCACTTTTGCGGTAGCAATTTCTGTCCGACAATTGCTTCATTGCTTCCTCCACATAGTCACTCTTTCCCCAGATAACCAAATTTCCCCCTTTGTCTGAATTTCTTATGATTATTTCAGTGTTGTTCTTTAATTTGGTCATGAGTTGGTGATATTGTAATTCCTGCTTGTTAATTTTGTCTCTTTTGGTTTCCCGTATTTTGTGATTTAGTTGTTTGATTTCTGCAATTATCTGCTCATGAAAAATATCAATTGAGTCCTTCGGTGTTATTGGGTTAAAAGTCGATTTGGGTTTGAATGGTGTTTTTTGGATGTTTTGTTCAATTCCACTGTTGGTCTGCTCGCCTGTCGCCTCCGTACTATGACTCTCCTGTGAAGAGCTTATGTTTTTCTCCCATAGCTCGTGTAACTCCCGTAATACTGGAAGTTCTGATGCTGTTAAGTTGTGTGGGGGGGACAGTTGTGACAATTCCTTGTTTTGGTCAATTTGGGGTTTTGTTGTTGTCTTTTCCCGGAGAAGATGGAATTTCTTTAGCTTTAACTTGCGCACACTTTTAAAGATGTCCATTCTTGTAGATGCGTAGTTAAACGTGTTCTCCAGGCAGAAAGATAGACCAAGAGACAGAAGTTGCTGCTCTGCCTTGTTCAAATCAACATTCGCCAAATTTACAATAGTTCGGCCTGATACTTGGTTTGCAGTTAGTTTCGTTTCCAACTGCGTACCGGTTGTTTCTTTTGCTCTCCTCCGTTTTGCCTCGCGCCTCTCCCTCCGGCGTTCGGTGGATCTATTTGACCTTGTCCTTGTCTGTTTGTCTGTGGTCTTGGGCGCAGTGTCTGTCTGCGCTCTAGGCATTAAAAAATTCAATTCCTGTGCTAGTGACAATTTAGATGGAACTTGTGCGCCTCTTGACTCACGGGGTTCCGTTTCTGTCTCGCTCTCGATAGCTTAAATAAGATGCTGAGGTATCATCAGGCTGTCCCCTGGTGCTTGCTGAGTTGGTTTTGGCAAAGCTAGTTCCCCCGAATTTGGATATTTTCATTGAATCATATCTTTTGGCAAAGGTAAATATGGGGCCGCATTCATAATCTGTCCTGTTTCTGTGGAATTTGAATGTTTTTCTCTACCGTATTTTTTCTTCTTCTTTTCTTCTTCTTTTCATCATTTCATCCCTCAGTTTAGCTGCCTCTTCGTTCTTCCCCATTTGACTCAGTTCTTCATTTGTTGTGTCAATTTGTTCCTATAGTTTTGTTCTATCAGATTCGGCATATTTTACCACGATAGCCCTAATTTTCTTGAGGAGTCCAGGTTTGTCTCAGCCCACTCCTTCATCATTGCAGGGTCAGGGTCTTCATAGCTGGGAGCTCTGAGTATTCTAAGACCTCGCGGGATCCTTCCCACGTCTAGATACCGCTGTAGACATTTCCCCTCCCACTACTTGCTTTGTTCTTTCTTCATGAGTTTCTCCAAATATCTAAATTTGTCTTATAGGCTAACATTGCTGCTGCCTGCTGGTGTATTGTGGGAGATTGAGTTCAGTATGGGCGTGCGTGCATCATCAAACATTTCCGCGGCCGCCGCCTCTCGATCTTTCAGCGCATCAGCTGACATGTTCTTAGTAATACAGATTGTTGTGTGGATATTTGGAAAGGCGTGATTTAGCCTGGTGCCTTCACTCCCTCCGTACCCACGCACACCTCTCTTCCCAGTGCTGCGTAGAGCAGCCCTACCTCTTCTTCAAATTCAGCGTGCCTCGTGTCCTCCGACCGTGCCTGCCAACCTCAAGATGGATACGGGACACAGAAGTCGCTGCTGGGGGGCAAGTTGGTGGCTAATCCTCCCGGATTGCTTCTGTTGTGTCTGTCACCAGACTATGGCTCCCTTGAAGGCCGCCTTGCCCTTGCGTGGAGAGGGGGTCTGTTTGAAGCCGGTGGAGACAGAAACCGGCTGTAGATATATTTATATATAGATATTGCTCAAGTCCTCCAAAAGTTTCACAAAGAAGGTGGGGAACTCAGGGCTGTTTCCAAGTGGATTTATTCAGAGGTCATCAACGAAATCAACGGTCTCACAAGTGAGGGGCCGATTCCGATCTCGGTCGGAGGCGCACCCAATACCATTCGGTCGGGAAAAAAGCCATGCGAAAGCCAGTTTCCCGACCGATCCGTACAACACACCGAACGAGCAAGTACGATGCGCACAACAGCAAAAATTCCGGCCGAGCCGTACTCACCCAAACCAGGTCCTGTTCTCCGACCGAGGCGAATCCGGAAACGCCGGAATCGAGTCGCACGGAAGGGAAAATGCAGCCCCGTCCGGCCGGACAAGTACGATGCGCTTTCCGTACGCGCCGAACCCGTCGCTACGCACGGCACGTCAAAGCATCCGGGAGAGGCGCACATAAGCTCCGAATCGCGCCACAACACGATCCACGGCTACGAGGCGAACACAGCACAGACGAGGACGACGCGGAGCGGCGAGGACGAAGCGAGCGACGAGGGACGAAGCCAAGCGGCGAGGACGACGCGAAGCAACGAGAAGGACGAACGACACGAACCAACCATGAATCCCTTCGTCCCGATCATACCAATATTCTACATCTACTACCGGAACAGGCACGGACGCGTACGGCGCAGAAGGTAAGTCAGACACCAACCACAAAACACATACAACACGTACACGACACATCACACACATACACTGGGAATCTGAATATACTTGCAACAGCAGCACCATAGGGGCGGGATGCCCATCACCAATGCCACATATGCACACAGGGGCCTGAATGCGCGCCACCACCCCAACCCAGGGGGGCTGGATGCCCACCACCACTACCACCCTTAGCCAGGGGGCAGGATGCCCACCACTACTACCACCCTTAGCCAGGGGGCAGGATGCCTACCACTACTACCACCCTCACCCAGGGGGGCAGGATGCCCACCACTACTACCACCCTCACCCAGGGGGGCAGGATGCCCACCACTACTACCACCCTTAGCCAGGGGGCAGGATGCCTACCACTACTACCACCCTCACCCAGGGGGGCAGGATGCCCACCACTACTACCACCCGTAGCCAGGGGGCAGGATGCCTACCACTACTACCACCCTCACCCACGGGGGCAGGATGCCTACCACTACTACCACCCTCACCCAGGGGGCAGGATGCCCACCACTACTACCACCCTCACCCAGGGGGGCAGGATGCCCACCACTACCACCCTCACCCAGGGGGGCAGGATGCCCACCACTACTACCACCCTTAGCCAGGGGGGCTGGATGCCTACCACTACTACCACCCTTAGCCAGGGGGCAGGATGCCCACCACTACTACCACCCTCACCCAGGGGGGCTGGATGCCTACCACTACTACCACCCTTAGCCAGGGTGGCAGGATGCCTACCACTACTACCACCCTCACCCAGGGGTGGCAGGATGCCTACCACTACTACCACCCTTAGCCAGGGGGCTGGATGCCTACCACTACTACCACCCTTAGCCAGGGGGCAGGATGCCCACCACTACTACCACCCTCACCCAGGGGGGCTGGATGCCTACCACTACTACCACCCTTAGCCAGGGGGCAGGATGCCTACCACTACTACCACCCTCACCCAGGGGGGCAGGATGCCCACCACTACTACCACCCTTAGCCAGGGTGGCAGGATGCCTACCACTACTACCACCCTTAGCCAGGGGGCAGGATGCCTACCACTACTACCACCCTTAGCCAGGGTGGCAGGATGCCTACCACTACTACCACCCTTAGCCAGGGTGGCAGGATGCCTACCACTACTACCACCCTTAGCCAGGGGGGCTGGATGCCTACCACTACTACCACCCCAACCCAGGGGGGCTGGATGCCTACCACTACTACCACCCTTAGCCAGGGGGCAGGATGCCCACCACTACTACCACCCTCACCCACGGGGGGCAGGATGCCTACCACTACTACCACCCTTAGCCAGGGGGCAGGATGCCCACCACTACTACCACCCTTAGCCAGGGGGCAGGATGCCCACCACTACTACCACCCTCACCCACGGGGGCAGGATGCCCACCACTACTACCACCCTCACCCAGGGGGGCAGGATGCCTACCACTACTACCACCCTCACCCAGGGGGGCTGGATGCCTACCACTACTACCACCCCCACTCATAGGATGGACAATGCATGACACAACAAGCACACCACAACCTAGGGAATGCAAGATTAAGACATCCCCCCACCACCATGACAAGCGTGTGTAGGCTGTGTCAAATGCCTACAACACCGAACATGACTTTCAACATACAATGTGACCCCCTAGCACATGTGCCACACATATATGTGTGTGGCACCCACAATGCAAGCAGCCCATGACCATTGTGGCAATGGGGCCTAAACCCCCATCATCACAGTGACCAAAAGGTAAGTGTGGGGTCCATAGCTGAAGCACATTTTGACCATTGTGGCAATGGGGTCTAAACCCCCATCATCACAGTGACCAAAAGGCAAGTGTGGGGTCCATAGCTGAAGCACATTTTGACCATTGTGGCAATGGGGTCTACACCCTCATCATCACAGTGACCAAAAGGTAATTGTTGACAAAGAAAGAGCTGCAACTGCCAAACTGCATGGATCATTCCTGCTCACAGAACCAAAAACTCATCTGTGGCAAAGTAGTGTATGTGTCCCATTGCAACATAAATTGGGGAGCCAAATACTGCAGTGCAAATGAAACATTCCTTTGGCCATGTGCAGACAAACAACACCCATGGGGGCTGAGACCGTCAACAGTCATCAATGACACAATGACAGAAGTGACCATCAGAATGCAGAACCACATATTTGCACCAATGGGCACACAAATGCAGATACCCTGTGGAGACAGCAGATGTGAGGTGAACAGATACCATACCATGGCAGCAATGGGACACACAAACCATGATCACTGTGCTGACCGATGACCTAGGAGTCCCAGGGACAGCAGGGGAAACACACCAAACAACATACAGCCAATGGCACACCCAAGATATGCCAATGCAGTGGTGCAGATGCACAAACACAAACAGGCAGACCAACACTGTCATCATACACAGCAGGTGAGGGGTGGGGGTGCCAGTGTCCCCAGGCAACCACACAACACATGAGGAGAGCTGAATACCAATCATACAGATGTGCATACACTGCCACACTAAGGTAACTCATGGATCCAAATCCCCTATGTGGGCAAGCAGGCATTGTCAGGTGAGAGGGAGCACAAAACACACATGTCACACAGGCACGTAGGAACAACAACTGACACAGCAAGTCACAGACACACCACAGCACCACCCCCAGGGCCCCCACAATGTGGTGACCCTGGGCTGAATAAAAATACCACTGTGATGACAAAGCTAAATGTCGTTCACACTATGAACCACAGTCAGGTGTCCTGAGCAACAAACTACCATCACACCTACACAAGCACAAATCAATCAGCATGGCCAGTAAGCCAAGGCCAACATGGAGGCAGGGGCCTAGCCGGGCAACAACTCTCATCTGCACACACTCAACACCACACCCCTCGACCTCCAACAATGTGCAGCAGTGAAGTACACATGCACTGGTGACATTGCACATGCACCCATGACTATTCCAGGGTGGTGGGTGGGAACCAAGGTGTAGAAACACATCACACATGGACACTCAACAAGACTCCTGAATGTCTGACACACTGCACACTACGCTGTACATGGACATGACGGCAATACCACACCGACCAATGGGATCCCAGCCACAGTCACACACCAATGAAGAAGCCAAGGTCACCCACAAAGAACACACATAGACAACTTCCAACATTGCAGCTCTGACCCTGAGGAGTGGCAGCAGTCACACACACAACATGTCACAATCACTGAAAGATAACACAAACTGGAAATCACATGACAGGGGCAAACAACAAGTGCCAAGGGGAAACCTGACTGTGACCCATCTGCGTCTGCACACAAACTCAGCCCTGACAGCAAACACACCTATGGGTGACACCCTGATGACCAGTAATGTGCCATGCACCCACATCACAGAGAACACAGGGAGAAGACTTTGGGGGAACATAGCTCAAGTCAGCAAGCATCACAAACAGGTACAACACTAGGGATCACAGCATGCGCAGATGAATGGAAGTGAACACACAGACATGCACATACAACACACACCTTGGGTGCAGGCAATGTCACACGTGTACACACTGCCATGAGGGGACTCCACTCCTGTGTGAGGAAAGCTGTGCCATATGTTGCCTCAGTAGGGCCCCATCATGTCAGCTGAGCACTTGGTCACACAATCAACAATTAGCACCAAATGAGGGCTCCCATCACATCAGCCTGGTCATGGATGTGCCAACGGAATCAGCAGCACAGATCCAACACACTTGTATAGCAATGTTGCACTGACTACACGGATGAGTCCCTCCCCATTGATGCCCAAACCTGCATGTCCACTGGAGATGGCAACACGGTCAGGGAAGTAGACAAATGCAACGATGGCAGGCACAACAGATGTGCAGGGGTGGAAGCCACAGATATGAAATTGCCAATGTAAGTAGGAAACCCATTGCCAAATACTGAACACATGACACCCTCAGATGCTGCTATTGATGACATGGATACACCACATGATAGGACACATTCCCCCTGGACCACATGGGTTCCTGCACAGTAACACTTCATAATCATGAGACCAGATATCACCATCACTGCAGCAAGGGCATGGTTAGCTGCACCAACAACATGTACATCTGAAGCATGAGCACTAGAGAAAAGAAAGTTGCTTTATTCAGCATATGTGTTGAGGCCAAGCGAAGTCCTGAAAAAAGAGCAAAGGCCAATGGCCAGTCCATTGTCAAAGTTCAAACAGGGTGACACTGGCAGATGTCACCCTACGCATGCCTGCACAATACCAGGGACAATCCACTAGGAGGGGCAACCGGGGGGCAGGCCAGGCACCGCAGGGACAGGATCAGGGCTCACCAGGGGGAGTCAGGGAAGGGGTGGTGGGTGCAGGAGAGCCACTGACAACTGCAGTGGAGGTGTCTGACATGGTGTGTGCCGGCACAACTGGGGGCATGACACAGATGTCGTGGGTGCCGGCACAACTGCAGTGGACCCTGCAGATGGGGTGGACAGGTCCGCCACTGCAGTGCCCAAGTCAGACAGGGCGGTAGTGGACTCCACTGCAGTGCCTACCTCCAGGGGAGGAGAATGGGGAACAGGCAAGGTGGGTTGGACAGAGGGGGGGACACCCTCACCACATCAGTGGCACAGACAAGCGCAGCGGGGGGTGTGGTGCTGGGAGAGCAAGTGGCAGGGGAGAAGGCCGGAGCATCTTGGGGATGGTATATCTGTGGGTGGGGGAACCTGGGGCAGGGTGTGGTGGGGGCACCTGTGCAGTGGGGGCCTGAGGGATGGAGGACGGAGACCTTGTGCCTGAGCTGCAGGGTGGTGGCGGGGTCTTGCTCTTAGCACTCCGGGGGGACTTGCGGGTGGGGGCCTCAGTCCGTCTGCGCCTGGGGGAGGGTGTCCGGGGGCGAGGGGCACTCTGCTCCGTGTGGGTGGGCTTCCTCTTCCCCCGGGATGCTGGAGCAGCTTCATCGGTGGGGAAGAGGCCGAGGTCACAGAGGAAGAGCTGCTGTGACTTTGGGGTTGCAGGTGAGGCAAGGGAGGGTGCTTTGGAGGGAGAGGGAACTGAGGACTGCGCAGTGCATGTGGATGCGTGTGTGTGTTCCAGGGCCCCATCCCCTGTGAGTCTGGCTTCAGTCCCCTGAATGTGCGTGCGTGTGCGTTTTGTCATTGGCGTGTGTGTCAGTGTGCTGGATGTGTGTGTGCTGGTGTGTGCCTGTGCCAGTGTGTGTGTGCCTGGGATGGGTAAGGTGCTGGGGAGTGTGGATGGAGCAGAGGCAGGAGGGGTGAGGGACCGTTTGAGGAGGGACACTGCTGCCGTCAGGGAGGAGTCCATGGACCTATTGCCCCTCTGTAGGTCAGACATGCCCGATGAGATGCCCTCCATGAACGACACCAGCTGAGTCAACAGCGCGGTGTGCGCATGGAGGACACTCAGCATGGCTGTCTGCCCTACATGGAGCTGGCGAAGGAGGTACACAGACTCCTCACTCAGGGCAGCAGGGGACACAGGGGCAGGGGTGCGGTGCCTGGCCCAAAGGAGACACGCTCCCGGACATGGGAGCCTCCACGGACCTGGGGAATGGGAGCCGATGGGAGGGCGGTGGTGGTGCTGGTGGTGGCGGGGACAGCAACACTAGCTGGGGTGTGGTGGCTGCTGACACCCGCCTCCACAAGGGAGTCATCCTCCGAGTTGCTCTGGTCCTCAGCTGAGGTGGATGCTGCTGAGGACTCCTCGGTGTGGCTCCCCTCGCCCTCCGTGCCACTGGGTCCCTCCGACCACTCCTCGGCTGCTGACCCAGTCTGGCTCTCCGGCTCCTCCTGGTCCGTGGAGCTGTCCCCTTCCGTGGCCGTGGATGTATCTGCAAACAATGGGGAAACAGACAGACATCAGTCACCTGCACCAAACGCACACACCACTGTGAGCACAGCACATTACAGAGCAAGCCCTGGCATCATTAGTTGTACATTGCTAAAAGTGCCCTAATTGAACAGGAGAAGTCAATTGTCAGTCTGATGCCAAGCATGGCACTCACATCCCACATGGCCTTGCACCCATCTGTCTGGTGTCTGTTGGATTGCAACACCCCAGTGTTGACACATGCACCAAGTACACAGTAGTTGGACAGTGCAGAGGACACGGTGTGGACACATCACAGCTCTTGCCACTGAGTCAGTACAGGTTTACGGATGTAAGGGATGCCCAGAGTCAAATAGGAAATGCATGTGATGCATTCCAGCGACAGACACCATGATGCACCCATGTCCTGATAGCCAGCGCCACTATGGTGTGCATGTAGCACATGTCACTCCCCTGCAGGATCACCAATCAGTAGACACATGCCATGGCGGAGGCATGACTGCAAAGTCATACATCACTGTCTCAGTGATGTATGACTTTGCAGCCAGACTAACAACACTCTGCACTGTGTCACAATAGTAGGTCATGGGGAATGCAAGTCCTGGAGCTGCACAAGTGCACATGTACATCCCCCCACAACACATCCTCTTAACCCTCATCTGTCCAGGTCATACCTATTGGACATATGGGAGACCTGTGACACTACCCTCTGAACCTGAGCCCCTCACACTCTGCTGTGCATGGGGAACAGCTGCCTGAACTTCACATTTACATGCCCCAGTCTGCATGGGCAGCTGATCAGACACCTATGTGTCACACAAGTATCGTCTCCTATGGTCACATCTCCAGTGGCATGCTGAGCCCCTACCAAGAAACTCCACAGCAGTCCTGGCGACTAATCCACAGCACACTGACACAGAGGCAGACACCTGAGGGGTCAAATCACTGTGCACAATGTGTCCTCTGATACACGGGAGTGGGAGTACAGAGTGTATTGTATGGCCTGGAGTAGGCATGACTGTCCAGCCCCACATGAATGAGGGATGAGCCCTGGACTGTAGGCAGCTGGCTAAGTATGTGTGACACACGTCATATACATACTCCTGGGGCCCAAACATTGTTCCCACCCGCAGCATGGGTGTGTGCCAGGTACCCCAGCCACATGTGGTGGATCAGCTCAGCAATTGGACCACAGATCAAAGTAACACGCTGAATACATGTCAGAATACAGGCATTGTGTAAGCAATGGACCCACCCATGATGCCCACCACAGAGTCAGGGAAACAGATGCTGTCTCCCACCTTGAGTCAAGCAAACTGCAAGGACACAGTCCTAAGTGACAGAATTCCCTGCATGTAAGGGCCACACCTGGGTATCAGATGAGGAGTGGGCAGTGCACAATAGAGGGACATGGCTCCTGGACAACATGACTGCTGTACTGTGGCAGTTCAACCTGGCCCGAGGAGGGCACATAACATGTTAGACAGAGTACACAGTGCAGTCTTTGACTCACCCCCTCCTTGCTGCTCTCTGGCCTTCAGCTGCCCATCCAGGTCTGGAAAGACCACCGCCAGGATCCTGAGCATGTGGGGGTCAGGGTCCGTGTTCCGCCCCTCCTGCGAGGAGGCGACAGCTTCAGCTGGACCCGTGCAATCCTCCGGGTCCAGCCCCGAAGGTCCTGCCACCTCTTTTGGCAGTTGCGGATCCGGCGCTTGTAGACCCCCACGGACCGGACAGCCCGGACGATGTCCTTCCATATCTCATGCTTCCGATGGGCAGAAGCCTGTCAGGATGACAAAGTGATAAGGCCATTACTACACATGCAACATATCCGTGCATGACACAGTTGCATATACATGTCGCAATCACAGGGGCACATGGTGTACCCAGGCAGTGCACGGCTGCCCATGGACAGTTTTCCAGAAGTCACTACATGGTATCATAGCATGGGGAGTAAAACCCTGTTCAGAAGCACTGTCACTGCACCATACCTGTCCAGTGCAAGTCACTACACACTATGGGGGTGACAACTACTCAGTGAGCCTGCTAGCCAGTGGTGTGCTGACTCTCAGCCTTGCTAGTCAGACAAAATGCACATTCAGAAAGGCAGTGCACAGAACACTCACCTGCTCCCCTGGTGTCCCATACAGCTTGCTGTACTGTGGAAGTAGGCTGTCCAGCAGGGCCTGGTTCTCTTCAAGGCTGAAGGCTGGGGCTCTCTCCACAGTACGTGCCATTGCAGGGTCCAGAGGGGCAGAGACAGCAGCAGTGCAGTGGCAGATGTCGTCCTGGAGCATGTAGTGCAGGCAAGTGGGCTCTCAGGGGAACATGCAGCAATATATATGTGCTGGAGAGGCAGATACTGTCCCTTGTGTCCAAAGTGATAGGTCCAAGTCGTTTGCATCTTCTGAATCTGGCCAATCCATGGAATAGCAGCACCAAAACACGCCCACAGCATCCTTCAAAATTTCAACTTCATGACATACATGATTTTGCAACATTGTTGTGGGTGACCAACTGATTTTCCAGCAACCGACTCGTTCGAATATTCGAAAACGCGTCCGTTGCCAGGCAAGCCCATTGTCAATGGGTGCGCACCGATCGGTCCATTGAGGTACAACGCGCACAGGGGTACAACGCGTACCCGCACACATTGAAAGCAATGGGCCGGCCGGAGGCACCGATCGGTCCATTGCAGTACAACGCGCACAGGGGTACAACGCGTACCCGCACACATTGAATGCAATGGGCCGGCCGGAGGCACCGATCGGTCCATTGCAGTACAACGCGCACAGGGGTACAACGCGTGCCCGCACACATTGAATGCAATGGGCCGGCCGGAGGCACCGATCGGTCCATTGCAGTACAACGCGCACAGGGGTACAACGCGTACCCGCACACATTGAATGCAATGGGCCGGCCGGAGGCACCGATCGGTCCATTGCAGTACAACGCGCACAGGGGTACAACGCGTACCCGCACACATTGAATGCAATGGGCCGGCCGGAGGCACCGATCGGTCCATTGCAGTACAACGCGCACAGGGGTACAACGCGTACCCGCACACATTGAATGCAATGGGCCGGCCGGAGGCACCGATCGGTCCATTGCAGTACAACGCGCACAGGGGTACAACGCGTACCCGCACACATTGAAAGCAATGGGCCGGCCGGAGGCACCGATCGGTCCATTGCAGTACAACGCGCACAGGGGTACAACGCGTACCCGCACACATTGAAAGCAATGGGCCGGCCGGAGGCACCGATCGGTCCATTGCTGTTCAACGCATCACTGTACATGTGACTGGCATATGTCAGCATGCCTGTCTCAGATGGACATATGCCAGCCACAGATAGCTCCCAGGGAGTGAGGGGCACACCTACATCACGACAGCCTGTCCAAACCTTATCATAAGGCATGTAAGGCTGCATTTCCTATTGTGTGTATGTTGGTGTACATGTTGTCCTGTGGGTGTCACCTGTGGGCAGCCACCCCCAGGCTGTGCACGTGTTAATGGGGACAGGATCCTGGGTGTTACGTGTACGTGACCACTGTGATGTGCAACTGTTCATATCTGTGCATGTGCCATGGTCACATTTCACAGTGGTGTTTGTGTATGTCATGTCACATACCCCGTGAGTCCCATGTGGGACGGTATGTTTGAGCCAGGGTGTCCCAGTGGCACAATAGTGATGGCCCTCCACAGTCTTTGTGCATGTAGTGTTTACAATGTCTCTGATTTCATGTGCACAATGGGAGACAGTCTCCACATCCACGTTGTGTGTGCATGGACTCTGATGTTGTGCGTGTGTGTCACAGACGTCCATGGCTCTCCTGCCATGGCAAGTGTGGCCACTACCTGTGGGGGTCATGTTTGTTTTGTTGTGGTGTACACATGATACTCCAGGTGATGCCAGTGTCCATGTGGCATTACAGGGTCCCTGGGAATGTGCCTGTCGTTGAGCTGTGGTGCCTGGGGCACATCTGTCCTCACATGTCACTGGGGGGTGACTGTGACACAGCATCATGATATCCAATGGGCCAACCTGGGACAAATTGATGCCACCTGTAGGACCGTGTTGACAGATGTTGGCCATGTATGTACCATACATGTCGTTCCGGTACTGCACACTTCATGTAGTTGTGCCTCATGATGATGTATGTTGGGATCTTGAGTGTGTTCAATGCCGCATATGTGGGGTGACTGACGATCTTGCTTACTTCTCCTCTGCACTGCAGGGCTCCTGCTGTCCATCGGCCATTCCCAGACCTGGCAACGATGGTGGAACGGGACAGCATCCGACGGTACCGCTTCACCAGGCAGCTGATTGAGGATTTTGCAGTGCAGTTGTCCCCACATTTGCAGCCTGGCCGGCCGTATCCTACAGCGCTGACCCCCAAGGTGAAGGTGATGGCAGCCCTACACTTCTTTGCCACCGGTACCTTCCAACATACTGTGGCGTCTGCTGGTGGGATGTCACAGACCATGTTCAGCCGTGTGCTCCGCGATTTCTTGGCGGCAATGTTGCTCTTCCTGAACCGGTACATCTATTTCCCTAGACTGCGACGACTCACTGACGTGAAGAGTGACTTTTATGCCCTGGGGAGGATGCCGCATGTCATTGGCTCCATTGATGGGACACATGTGGCTTTGGTACCACCACAGGCCCAGGAGCAGGCCTACAGGAACCGCAAGCACTACCACTCGGTCAATGCACTGGTGGTGTGTCTTGCAGACATGACCATCACACACGTGTGTGCCCGTTTCCCTGGTTCAGCACACGATGCCTTTGTGATGAGGAGTAGTCGCATCCCCAGGTTGATGGCACAGATGCAGAACCAGCGTGCCTGGCTTGTCGGTGTGTACTGACTTTGTGCCATTGTGTGTGATCTGATCTGTAGTATTCCGCCCACTTTTCCAAGTCAGCTGATGTGCACTTGTCTGTCCGTAGGTGACTCGGGATACCCCAACATGCCGTGGTTGCTGACACCCCTCAGGAACCCTGTGACACCTGCCCAGATGCGCTACAATGAGGCACATGGTCGGACCAGGAGAGTGATTGAGCGGACCTTTGGTCTCCTGAAGAGCCGCTTCCGCTGCCTGGACAAGACCGGAGGGTCCCTCCCATATGCCCCTGCGAAAGTGTGCAAGATTATCATCGTCTGCTGCATGCTCCACAACCTGGCAGTGCGGAAGGAGTTGCCTCTCATCCAGGATGACGATGACCAACATCCGCCACCTGTGGAGGATCCTGGCCTGGACCACGATGCCAGTGACGATGATGATGATGATGGTGATGGTGATGTCCGCACACAGCTCATCACCAACTTCTTTAGCTGAATGTGAGTATCCTGAGGTGTCATGTCAATGATGTGAGTTGGCATGATGTGTGGGTGGTGCTCTGGTGCTGTTGGAGTGTGTCCATGGGCTACTTGACTGGATGTGTGTTGCGATGTGTGGTGACAGGTGGGCTGTACTCCCCAACAGTGTTGACATGCTAACTTGGTTCTGGGTGGGTATCTTGTAACATGTATTGTGCATGAGTTTTGCTGTTCTGTCCTGTACTCCATTGCTTTTGACTGTGTGTCATTTCTGTCCTTCACAGGGTACTTTCAGATTCGTTTGGTCAACTGTGTCCACCGACAACGTGATTGCACATCCAGGCTGGTAGCTGTTGTGTCCCTACAGGTGATGTGCGCCACACCCATGGACTTCCTTCTGTCTACAGTTGTTGACTGTGTGCCCGCTACCAGGTGGGGTTACCTTGCATCTGTAGTGGTTACGGCATGTTGCTACTGTGTAATAAACCTGTGCTTCACTTAGTGATGTGCGTTGTCTGTGGTCACACATTTGACTGCCATTTGCTTACTGCACCTGTGGGCTACTTGACTACAACTGGGAATGGGTGTGGTGTCTGTGCATTGCACCGTCTTCCCTGGCAACATCAGTGTAGGCAATGAGTCAGATGGCCTAGGTGTGTATGTGTTGTGTAGCCCTGGTGGTGTGTCTCCCTCATATGTGTCACGTTGCCTGTACTCACATGCCTGTGTTGTCCTTGCTGTTGCAGTTCGCATACACAGTGTAATTTTGTTGTTCATCATCCCCATAACAGTACCCACGTTGGAATCACGACAGAGGCAAGTATGGTGTATTATTGTGTTTATTGTGATACATCTGTGATAATAGTGCATAGGATGGATTGTGCTGTACATGAATCTTGCAATCCCAAGTTCCTAGATGAATAGAAAGTCCAGGTAGACAGGATCCCCAGTATCGGGGCCACAGTTGTCTGACACATTGTTCCAACTTGTACTCCCCATGCAATGTGTGGGAGTAGTGTTGCCATCAACAGGGTGAACAGTCTGTGCACAAAGGCGAAAATCCAGAACAGGTTCAGGCTTCCTGGGAGTTGCGCTTGGCCATCAGCCTCTCACTTTCCCCTCCTCGGACGACCCCTCTTCTTGGGGGGGGGGCCCTCAAGTGCAGGCTGCTGCGGTGCAGGGGACTCTCCGCCAGAGTCCTCCTCCCTCCCTGTGGCAGTTGCAGTTTGTTCGGTACCAGATGTTGTTGGCACACAGGGAGGTGTGGACTGGTTGCTGTTCATCTGGCGGAGGCATTGTAAAATGTCCCTGTGCACCGCCGTCATCTCATGTAGTACATCCCACTTGGACTCCACGCGGGTCATGTGGGAGTCCACACGTGACATGTGGGAGTCCACACGTGACATGTGTGACTCCACATGGGACATGTGGGAGTCCAAGCGGGCATGATGGGCAGCCTGCTGCTGTTTGATGTCTCTGAGGAGCCCCACTACCTGGCTGAGCTCTCCGGTGCTGGACTGGTACGCATCAGCTATGCGTACCAGTTGTGGGTCTTCATGCACACCAGCAACGTCTGCAAGCAGCGACCTCTGTCTCCCACCCCTCCCACCACCCCTGCTGACATGTGCAGTGTGTGCAGTTGCACGCACAGATAACCCTGGTCCACCTTGGGGGTTGGTGGTGGTGGTGGTGTCCATGGCCCCAGGTTGGTCCAGGGTCACTGCGCTGGTGTTGTTCCTTATTCTGTCCATGTCGGCAGGGATGGTATTCGTGGTGACAGTCGTTGGAGGGGTGGGTGCAGGGGGTGCAGCTGGTGGACCTGCTGGTGCTGCAGCTGGTGGTCCTGCTGGTGCAGCATGTTGACTTGCACCGGATGTGCCAGGTTGTTCTTCATCGTCCGAGGAGGACAGAGGCTGTACGACGCCAGTGAGCTCGGCATCCTCTTGAGCCTGGGACTGGGACTCCTCAGCGTCTGCTGCTGTGTCCCTATCATCACCTGTTTTTGGGAGACACAAACAATGTATGTCATGTTTCTGCAGGCATCAGTGGTTGACACACCTGACAGTTGTGACTGTGCCTCGGGGTGCGGGCCTGTACATTGTATTGTCCTAAGTCGTCACAGTCAGGGGTTGATATTGGTGTGGCACATTGTCCTGCATTATTTGGGCATTTCTATGTATTCTCTGGGGTGTGAACATGGTCTGCATTGATTGTGTTTGGTTGACAGCCAGACCTCCTTCCCACCCACCCACCCACCCAGTCAGTTATCCCACCATGGAACGTGCTTGCATTGCAGGGAGTGTAAGTTGTCTCTCAGGATGTCAGTCAGAGGTGTCCTGCTGTTTGTTGGTGCACAGTTGGCAGCAGGGCCTTGTGCTCCCCGCAGCAGTAGCCAGTGTCAGCCATCTTGTGAGTCCTTCTCCACTCCCTGTGATGTGAGCATGGTTCAGGGTGGTGTTGATGGGCCAGTTGTGAGGCTGAGCAATGTCTGTGACTACGACTCCCATCATGCTATTGCCTCCACCCCCTTCCCAGCATGCCCATGCTTCCTTCCTTTTGACTCTGCTTCCCTGTGGGGTGGGCTGGCTGTGCTGACAGGATGGCTGGGAGTGTTGTCCTGGCAGTTGTTTGGCTAAGAGTCCCAAGAGTGTCCCTGTGCTTCACACAACATAACCCAGGGTGGTGGTGCTTTGTGGGATCTTGTGTTAGGATGGAGGGCATTGCATTCTACCAGGTGGGTACTGTGGAGTTTGTGTTGGGGGGGTGTGAGGGGAGGTGCTGGTGACTATGGTCAGTGCTGCAAGTCCCCCTTCCCACCCAGCCAGCCGGATATCCCACCATGGAACGTGCTTGCATTGCAGGGAGTGTAAGTTGTCTCTCAGGATGTCAGTCAGTGGTGTCCTGCTGTTTGTTGGTGCACAGTTGGCAGCAGGGCCTTGTGCTCCCCACAGCAGTAGCCAGTGTCAGCCATCTTGTGAGTCCTTCTCCACTCCCTGTGATGTGAGCATGGTTCAGGGTGGTGTTGATGGGCCAGTTGTGAGGCTGAGCAATGTCTGTGACTACGACTCCCATCATGCTATTGCCTCCACCCCCTTCCCAGCATGCCCATGCTTCCTTCCTTTGACTCTGCTTCCCTGTGGGGTGGGCTGGCTGTGCTGACAGGATGGCTGGGAGTGTTGTCCTGGCAGTTGTTTGGCTAAGAGTCCCAAGAGTGTCCCTGTGCTTCACACAACATAACCCAGGGTGGTGGTGCTTTGTGGGATCTTGTGTTAGGATGGAGGGCATTGCATTCTACCAGGTGGGTACTGTGGAGTTTGTGTTGGGGGGGGGTGTGAGGGGAGGTGCTGGTGACTATGGTCAGTGCTGCAAGTCCCCCTTCCCACCCAGCCAGCCAGCCAGATATCCCACCATGGAACGTGCTTGCATTGCAGGGAGTGTAAGTTGTCTCTCAGGATGTCAGTCAGTGGTGTCCTGCTGTTTGTTGGTGCACAGTTGGCAGCAGAGCCTTGTGCTCCCCACAGCAGTAGCCAGTGTCAGCCATCTTGTGAGTCCTTCTCCACTCCCTGTGATGTGAGCATGGTTCAGGGTGGTGTTGATGGGACAGTTGTGGGGGGGGCAATATGTGTGAGTGCGACTCCCATGATGCTATTGGCTACACTGACTTGGCCAGCATACACAGAATTCCTTCCTTTGAGTGGTCTTCACTGTGTGTTGGTGTTGTTGTGGTGGCTACATGTGTGGATGTGTGTGTTAGTTCTATTTGTGCCACTGCCTAGCTGTAGTTGTGGTTGTGTTTGTACATGTGTTGGCACAGTTGGATGTGACTTTTTTGATGGCATGTGTTGTGTTTATCTGACTGACATACACATTTTGGGATGATTCTGTTCTAGTTGCTGTGTAATTGCTATGAGTGCATGGTTTGACTCTCCCCTTGACAGTGATGTGTGTGTTTTGTGGCAGTTTATTGTGTACATTTGTTGTGTACTCACCAGGCTCTGGGATGTCCTCTAGTCCATATACGCTCACTGGCGGAAGGATGGCCCGCACCTTCTCCTCCCAGGGCCTGAGGTATACTGGCTTGGCAGGAGGGCCACTGCCGGTGTATTGGCTCAGGTGGTAGTCTTTCTTGAGCAGCTCCCGGACCCTCCTGCGCACGTCATACCACCTGTTCTGGATGTCGGTCTTTGTGCGCCGACATGGTGATTGGGCGTTCACCCTGTTGATGATCCTCTCCCACATCTTGGTTTTCTGCGACATGGGGGTCTGTTGGACCAGAGTGCCAAACAGCTGTGGCTCCACCCTGAGGATCTCGTCTACCATGACTTCCAATTCACTATCTAGGAACTTGGGATTCTTCTTGGGGGGCATGGTGATGGGTGGTGATAGTGGGTGCTGTGTGTGTTGGTGTGCAGGTGAGGGTGTGTGGGTGTGTGTTGTGCTGGGTGTATGTGAGGTAGGTATTTGTTGGTGTGCTGCTGGTGTGTGGCTTGTGTGAGGGATGAGCTGTGGGTGTGTGGTTGCTTTCTCTTGGGTGCTGGCAGTGGAATGGCATTTGCAAAGGCTCATGGTAGTGATTTGTGTCCTTTATATAGGTGGAGTTGTTGGTGTGTCTTTGTTCTCTGTCCCCACCCCCCCAGTATTTATTGGCTTGGTAATTGCTTGTTTGGCCTTTTTTTGGTTGATTTTTCCTTTGTGCTGTTTGTGTATGTTGGAAACGTTCTTGTGACCGAGTCGGACCCTGCATTGGTCTCGTACGGTGTTTTCCGTTTCGTTCACGCTGTGTTTGTGCAGTTTTGTATGCTGCGTACGCGTCGGTCGCGGTGTATTGTGTTGCTTCGGCTCGGTTTTGTATGCGTGTCGGTCGTACGGCTTGTCCTCCGTCCGACTCGGTCGTGTTTTCGCGCCTTGCATCGTACTTTGCAGGTTGGAGTTGGCGGGTACGATTCGGTCGGATTTGTTCCGGGTGCGTGTCGGTCGGTTGGATTCGCGTGTTTTTCCGGCCGGATTGCTATTTTCCGAGCGGGTCGGTCGGTCGGCTTGGTTTCCTGACGTGTCGGTCGGATTTATCGCGGCTTGCATCGTACTTGGCGTGTCGGGGCGCCACTGGTACGTGTCGGTCGGTATTTTTCCGGATCCGAGTCGGTCGGTGCTTTTCCGGCCCGAATCGG
>CAWUFW010027742.1:0-25185 GCA_963921515.1 Calotriton arnoldi
CTCAGTCATGAAAAGACAGGCATACATGGTGACCAGTGATCTGAGGAAGCTGAGACCAACCTTCCTAGGGCCTCACTTCCCTTCTCAGACACCTCACCAGCCTTGTACTTTACCAAAGCACACCACAGGTAGTAATTCCCCATGGTGGAGACCCTCTCATACCCTTAGGGTGAGGGATTGCTTAGTGGACCATAAGACAGGGGGCAACCATGCTAGTGCAGGTGCTTCCTTATATGGCCACTTAGTAAATAAAGGCTCAACTGGCCAAGGTTAGCCTTATCTCCTTTCGTTTGGGGGGGGGGTTATGTAGGAAGGTGGAATCTGACTATATGGTTGCCCCCACTTTTCTCCTGGTGTTTTGCTGGTTTATGACTTAGTTGGACTGGGATCCTGCTATTCAGGGCCCCAGTCTATCTGCTTCCTCTCTAAAATGGTTTCCATGTGCCTTAGGCACATCTCTGATTGGGATCTGAAGTGCCCTTATAAGTCCCTAGTATATGGTATACTATGTACCCAGGGCATAGGTACCTCAGAGGCCTGCCAGGGGCTGAAGCATGTATTGTGCCACCCCTGGAAGGCCAGCCAAAAGGACACCACAGGTCTGCTACTGCAGCCTGGGTAAGGTGGTGCATGCACCCCTTACTGTGGTATAGGCTACCTATATCACTACCTACATACACACATATAAACCTATAAGTCACTCCTATGGCAGGCCTTATCAATCCTGAAGGCAGAGTG
Organism: Calotriton arnoldi; assembly: GCA_963921515.1. Lineage (NCBI taxonomy): Eukaryota > Metazoa > Chordata > Amphibia > Caudata > Salamandridae > Calotriton > Calotriton arnoldi. Next base: position 739 of record CAWUFW010027742.1, read on the forward strand.
CGTGGTTCCTATGTGAGAGGGTGCCCCTGCATGAGCAGGGCCCCTCTGCAGCGTTCGGAGACCCTTCTCTGATGCTGTTCGTAGTACAGCCTGACCATATACTCTTAAGCGCATTATAACCTCGCGTTAAATGCTAACTTTGGGATGGCTGCACGGAAACATGTTGTGTTTGGTGTCAAACATCTTGGAATACTACCCCCCACCAGTTCTGGCGGCGGGGGTAGCATTCCACCCTTCTAGAGGGAGAGACATGTACACACCGGCCTGCCCGGTAACTTCTTTCCAAGCCCTGGCATCACAAAATGGATGCCGCTGCCACAGACACGAGTCTGGCCTCCTGCTGCTGACCGAAACTCCGGCAGGGGAGGCCTGGACAATAGGTTTCCTGTCCCAGGGAGGTGTAACCACCTCCCCAGACAGGATAGTGTGTATTGGGGCTGGGCGGGAGCACTCTCTGGTGCTTTGAAGTCCTGCACTGGGGGCACATTTGGTGTCCCTGTGCATACCCCAGTTCAAACCGGCTCAGGGGCTTCCAGCCCCTGCTCTGGCGTGAAACTGGACAAAGGGAAAGGGGTGTAACCACCCCTCTGCCCTGACCCTCCCATAGGTGGGTCCCCAGAGTATGTCCAACCCCCTATCTTAGTATAAGTATGGGACCCCAGTCCTTAGGACTTTAGATTAACCTGGACGAAACTCTGACACAGAATCCTGGACCTTCGACGCTCTACTTCAAGATTAGAGGACTGAAGAATCTCCCTTGGGGTCAAGGAGTGACTCCCCTGCTTGGCAGGCACCAAAGAAGCAATTGTCTGGTCTGCATCGCTGAAGCTCCCGCCGGACGCCGAAGTCTTTGCATCACCAGAGGTGGATTTCCAGACTTCCCCAAGGCTGCCCTGAGTCCCCAGCAAAGCTGAGGCCCATAGCTGTCGTGGGTAACGTGGAACCGTGACCCCTGGACACCGATTGCATTTGCAAGTGCATCCTCTTCTGGGTCTCCCACGAAGTCGTGCTTTGGGCTCCGAGTATCCCCAGCCTCCAGCACCGACTGCACCGAAGATCACTGGCCTCCACTCCACGAGTGTCCTGTGAGTCAGCTCCACGTGCGTCGACTTGAGGCTCATTCGCGGTCGCTAGTCCGTTGGCTAGTAGGCCCTCCCGAAGGCCAATCTTCTTCTGCTTGGGCTCCCTGGTTGCTCCAGGCGTGCCCTGACTTACCCTCACTGGGTGAGCCCCACAGACCTTGCTGGTCTGCAACATCGTCCTTCTTCCATTTCCACGAGACTTGCCGTTGCCAAGGCTTGTTGGGTCCAATCCGGTCGCCGACACCCCTGCAATCGACAGACATTGTGGAGCAGCTCGAATCCAGCTCCTGGTTGTCGTCGACGCCTCCTGGACCTCGTGGCTGAAGAGTCAAGACAACTGTCAACCTACCTGAAGCACTCAACATCGGTGGGCATCTGCTCATCGCCTTCCTGGTCACTGGCTAGTGACCCAGACTCTGTCCCCTCTGCTTTCAGGTTCTACAAATCTTCGATCCACCTTTAGATCCACCCGAACACTTTCGACTTGGCCGCCAGCAGCACTTTGCAGCAGATCGCCATTGAAAGCGACGACGAAACCCGACCCCGAAAGACACCTATGCACCCGGCTCCCCTGGGTGAGGTAACTCGAGTACTCCGGTGCTCCCATGGGTATTGACACTAGAACAGCCTAGTTCTCAAAGGGTTTGCTCCAAGTCCTCCTCTAAGTGTCCCTTTTCTTTTAAATTCCAACCGCGACTTTCCCCATAGAAGTCAACGGCGATTCGCGGCTGTGTTCATACACTGCACGCGTCCCCCGTGGGTCCCCTGTGTCACTACCTTGGGTGGTTCCTTGTGGTCCAAGCACTTCTACAGGCTCTAGGCCCTGTGTCTAGCTCAGTCGTGGTTCTTATACCACTTTATTGGTATATGGTTTGGTACGCCCCTAGGGCTCAAACGTGTATTTGTGCTATTACTGTAGATAACTAACTTATAACTTTTGTACTTCGAACTCTAGCCTCATAAAGAGACTAGAGGGGTGTGTTTAGCAATAAATACATATATTTTGAATATATACCTGGTGTGGTCCTCTTTCATTTGGTCACTCAAGAGATTATAGACTGGTAAAACAAGCTGCTTTACATTCCTTCAAGACTTAGCCTGAAGGCTGCTCTCCATAGCTACCACTAGGATAGCTTTCAATAAAGGTTGTCTTTAACCTATCTCCAATAAGGGGTTGTTTGGACTGGTGCAAGGTGCCCACTATAATTAGTGGACAGCATATGCCAGGCCAACTTCTCACATTGGTGTGCAGCGTGTGGGATTCCAGCTTGCTATTGTTTTAACAGATAATCTCAATTGAATTGATCAACTGAAAACCACTAAGGGTACCTAAGGTACATATAAATCAAGCTTAGTATACAGTAAGTTCTACTGAACTTAGAGTTGTGTGTTAAGGGATAGCACACCCTTCCTACAACTCAAGAGAGTTTAGTAGGCCACACTAGTGTAGGTAGTGCATACACCACACCTCACTAGTAATGTCTTCAAAGCCAGGACCCAGTGAGTCCTTGCCAGAAGCCAGTGGGCTTCTTCCCTCCAAGTATGATAAACTCCCATTCTTGGAATTGAGAGCATTATGCAATACTAGGAAGCTGAAGGCAGGCAAAAGTGCCAGCACCCAACACCTCAGGGAGGTGTTACTGGCTGATGATCTCAGCAGGCCCCTAGGGTCTGAAGGGGTAGGCAGAGAGGGTGGGGCAGAAGATGAGGAAGGGGTCAGGGGTGAAGAAACCCAGCCCCCCCCCTCTGAAACTGGCCAGGAAGGTGAAAATGACCTTGACCTGGAGAAAGCAATCCCTCCTGTGGAGGATGAGGAGGATCAGAATGACCTCCCCTTTGTCCCCCCAGGAAGAATTGTGAGTGTGCCCAGAAGGTCTAGATCTCCTTCTCAGGAGTCTAACCACTCTGACACCTCAATAGGGACCTCTGTCTCCTCTCATAGGAGAGAATCCTCTCATGACAGGAGAAAGAGACTGATTGAGTATGAGCAAGCCCAGCTTGAACTCAGAAAACAGCAGTTGGCTATAGACAGGGAGTCCCTAGATCTCTACAAAGAGAGAAAAAGATGGGACTAGAGTCCCATGGTGGCAGCAATTTCCCCAGAGATAGGGAAAGGTCTTATGACCATAGAAACCTGAGCAAGATTGTCCCCCCCTACCAGAGTGGGGATGACATCCACAAATGGATAACTGCTCTAGAGAGGGCCTGTAAAGTACAGAGGGTCCCTCAGGAGCAATGGGCAGCAATCTTGTGGCTCTCCTTTGCAGACAAAGGTAGAGATAAGCTCCTCACTGTTAGAGAGGAGGATGCTGACAATTACAAAGTCTTGAAGAGTGCTCTGATAGATGGGTTTGGCCTAACCACTGAACAGTATAGGTTGAAGTTCGGAGACACCCAAAAGGCTCAGACTCAAGACTGGGTTGATTTTGTAGATTGTGCTACTAAGGCTCTGGAAGGTTGGATACATGGCAACAAGGTGCATGACTTTTTAGGATTGTACAATTTGATTATGAGGGAGCAGATCCTTAATAATTGTCAAAACCAGCTTTTACACCAGTACCTGGTGGACTCTGATCTGACCTCTCCCCAAGAATTGGGAAAGAAGGCAGACAAATGGGTCAGAACCAGAGTAAAGACTAAGAATCAGGGTGGTGACCAGAAGAAAGATTCTACCAAGTCCCAAGAGAAAGGTGGGGATAAATCTAAGGATAAATCCACTACAGGGCCCCAAAAGTCCTCTTCTGGGGGTGGGTCCCAAACTCCTTCCTCTCCTGAAAAGAAACCATATTGCCATGTCTGTAAAAAGCCTGGACACTGGAAAACTGATCCCAGTTGCCCCAGAATTGGCAATAAAGAAAATGTTCCTCCAACAACTACTACCACCCCTCCTGGTACTACCAGTAGTAATCCTCCAGTTGGGAGTAGTGTACCCAGAAAGTTAGGTGCTTTTGCAAGAGGAACAGAGGTGGGCCCTAGTTTAGACAGGACCCCCTCAACAGACTCCTCTGACTCTGATGGTGGTATAGGATTTGCCACCTTTACCATGGGTCCCAAGGCATTGGGCAGGTACAGACTGGAGCCAATAATTAATGGTCAGAAAGCTGTGGCATTTAGGGACACAGGGGCTAGTGTCGCCATGGTGGCAGGGAAACTAGTCCCCCCTCACCAGCTTTTACCTGAGTTTAAATACCAGGTAACCAACATTGATGGTGTCAGAACAGATCACCCCATGCCCATAGTCAATCTCAGCTGGGAAGGGGTCACAGGCCCAAAAAGAGTGGCAGTGTCCCCAACCTTGCCTGTAGATTGCCTGATGGGCAATAATCTGGAAATTTCAGCCTGGGCTGAAGTTGAACACCAAACCCATCTGAGAATGCTGGGCGTCCTTGTAAAGGTTAGTGGGGCTGTGATGGCCACAGCCCAAGCCCAGGGAAATTTTGGAGAGATGGAGCCTGGAAGAATGGCCCACTCTCCCCCAAAAGAGAGCACAAGGGTTGAAGAAAAGTCTTCTTCCCTCCAGACAGTAGGTAAGGGTCAGCCTCCTCAGGGAACTGACCCTACCCCTAGTGAAGGAACTGCCCCAGAGATAGTCAGGACTGTCCTGGCCCCACCCCTGATGGCAGAGGACCCTTCCAAGGTGGCACCCAGTCTGGAACAGGTAACTTGCCCCTCTCTACCCTGCCTCAGTCAGCCCAGGGCTGCAGAGGTCAGGGAGGTCAGTGGACCCCCCAGGGCCCCCTGTCCAGAGGAACCCCTCCATCAGCAGATTAGGGGCACCCAGTCTAGTAGCCCTAGCCAGGTGAAAATTCCTCAACACACTGAGGGATCCCCCATACCTTTGTGTAGGGACCTCCCCAGAAGGACTCTGTTAGGCAAGGGCAAACCTGGGACCAAAAGGTTCCAAACCTGCCATGTCCCTCCAGTGGTCCATCCAAAGGGACCCAACCCCCAGCTGTAGGCAGCCAAAGGTTGACCCTTAGAGCACAGTGCAACTCAGTCATGAAAAGACAGACATACATGGTGACCAGTGATCTGAGGAAGCTGAGACCAACCTTCCTAGGGCCTCACTTCCCTTCTCAGACACCTCACCAGCCTTGTACTTTACCAAAGCACACCACAGGTAGTAATTCCCCATGGTGGAGACCCTCTCATACCCTTAGGGTGAGGGATTGCTTAGTGGACAATAAGACAGGGGGCAACCATGCTAGTGCAGGTGCTTCCTTATATGGCCACTTAGTAAATAAAGGCTCAACTGGCCAAGGTTAGCCTTATCTCCTTTCGTTTGGGGGGGGGTTATGTAGGAAGGTGGAATCTGACTATATGGTTGCCCCCACTTTTCTCCTGGTGATTTGCTGGTTTATGACTTAGTTGGACTGGGATCCTGCTATTCAGGGCCCCAGTCTATCTGCTTCCTCTCTAAAATGGTTTCCATGTGCCTTAGGCACATCTCTGATTGGGATCTGGAGTGCCCTTATAAGTCCCTAGTATATGGTATACTATGTACCCAGGGCATAGGTACCTCAGAGGCCTGCCAGGGGCTGAAGCATGTATTGTGCCACCCCTGGAAGGCCAGCCAAAAGGACACCACAGGTCTGCTACTGCAGCCTGGGTAAGGTGGTGCATGCACCCCTTACTGTGGTATAGGCTACCTATATCACTACCTACATACACACATATAAACCTATAAGTCACTCCTATGGCAGGCCTTATCAATCCTGAAGGCAGAGTGCGTGGTTCCTATGTGAGAGGGTGCCCCTGCATGAGCAGGGCCCCTCTGCAGCGTTCGGAGACCCTTCTCTGATGCTGTTTGTAGTACAGCCTGACCATATACTCTTAAGCGCATTATAACCTCGTGTTAAATGCTAACTTTGGGATGGCTGCACGGAAACATGTTGTGTTTGGTGTCAAACATCTTGGAATACTACCCCCCCACCAGTTCTGGCGGCGGGGGTAGCATTCCACCCTTCTAGAGGGAGAGACATGTACACACCGGCCTGCCCGGTAACTTCTTTCCAAGCCCTGGCATCACAAAATGGATGCCGCTGCCACAGACACGAGTCTGGCCTCCTGCTGCTGACCGAAACTCCGGCAGGGGAGGCCTGGACAATAGGTTTCCTGTCCCAGGGAGGTGTAACCACCTCCCCAGACAGGATAGTGTGTATTGGGGCTGGTCGGGAGCACTCTCTGGTGCTTTGAAGTCCTGCACTGGGGGCACATTTGGTGTCCCTGTGCATACCCCAGTTCAAACCGGCTCAGCGGCTTCCAGCCCCTGCTCTGGCGCGAAACTGGACAAAGGGAAAGGGGTGTAACCACCCCTCTGCCCTGACCATCCCATAGCTGGGTCCCCAGAGTATGTCCAACCCCCTATCTTAGTATAAGTATGGGACCCCAGTCCTTAGGACTTTAGATTAACCTGGACGAAACTCTGACACAGAATCCTGGACCTTCGATGCTCTACTTCAAGATTAGAGGACTGAAGAATCTCCCTTGGGGTCAAGGAGTGACTCCCCTGCTTGGCAGGCACCAAAGAAGCAATTGTCCGGTCTGCATCGCTGAAGCTCCCGCCGGACGCCGAAGTCTTTGCATCACCAGAGATGGATTTCCAGACTTCCCCGAGGCTGCCCTGAGTCCCCAGCAAAGCTGAGGCCCGTAGCTGTCGTGGGTAACGTGGAACCGTGACCCCTGGACACCGATCGTATTTGCAAGTGCATCCTCTTCTGGGTCTCCCACGAAGTCGTGCTTAGGGCTTCGAGTAGCCCCAGCCTCCAGCACCAACTGCATCGAAGATCACTGGCCTCCACTCCACGAGTGTCCTGTGAGCCAGCTCCACGTGCGTCGACTTGAGGTTCCTTTGCGGTCGCTAGTCCGTTGGCTAGTAGGCCCTCCCGAAGGCCAATCTTTTTCTGCTTGGGCTCCCTGGTTGCTCCAGGCGTGCCCTGACTTACCCTCGCTGGGTGAGTCCCACTGACCTTGCTGGTCTGCAACATCGTCCTTCTTCCATTTCCACGAGACTTGCCGTTGCCAAGGCTTGTTGGGTCCAATCCAGTCGCCGACACCCCTGCAAAAGACAAACATCGTGGGACAGCTTGATTCCAGCTCCTGGTCGTCGTCGACGCCTCCTGGACCTCGTGGCTGAAGAGTCAAGATGACCGCCAACCTACCTGAAGCACTCGACATCGGTGGGCATCTGCTCATCGCCTTCCTGGTCACTGGCTAGTGACCCAGACTCTGTCCCCTCTGCTTTCAGGTTCTACAAATCTTCGATCCACCTATGGATCCACCCGAACACTTTCGACTTGGCCGCCAGCAGCACTTTGCAGCAGATCGCCATTGAAAGCGACGACGAAACCCGACCCCGAAAGACACCTATGCACCCGGCTCCCCTGGGTGAGGTAACTCGAGTACTCCGGTGCTCCCGTGGGTATTGACACTAGAACAGCCTAGTTCTCAAAGGGTTTGCTCCAAGTCCTCCTCTAAGTGTCCCTTTTCTTTTAAATTCCAACCGCGACTTTTCCCATAGAAGTCAACGGCGATTCGTGGCTGTGTTCATACACTGCACGCGTCCCCCGTGGGTCCCCTGTGTCACTACCTTGGGTGGTTCCTTGTGGTCCAAGCACTTCTACAGGCTCTAGGCCCTGTGTCTAGCTCAGTCGTGGTTCTTATACCACTTTATTGGTATATGGTTTGGTACGCCCCTAGGGCTCAAACGTGTATTTGTGCTATTACTGTAGATAACTAACTTATAACTTATGTACTTCGAACTCTAGCCTCATAAAGAGACTAGAGGGGTGTGTTTAGCAATAAATACATATATTTTGAATATATACCTGGTGTGGTCCTCTTTCATTTGGTCACTCAAGAGATTATAGACTGGTAAAACAAGCTGCTTTACATTCCTTCAAGACTTAGCCTGAAGGCTGCTCTCCATAGCTACCACTAGGATAGCTTTCAATAAAGGTTGTCTTTAACCTATCTCCAATAAGGGGTTGTTTGGACTGGTGCAAGGTGCCCACTATAATTAGTGGACAGCATATGCCAGGCCAACTTCTCACACCAACAAACTATGAAAGCTATACAGTTCCTTTAATATTTATATTTATATGGAAGAGAAGCCCCGCCCCCTCTCCGCCTATATTTGTTATTGCTTCGGAACATTCAACATTGGGTGGAAATATGTTACAACTACAACTATATTTTCGCAAACAGACATCACACAACCTTGGGTGAAGCTGTAAAAGCTCTGTGAATTAATAATGGTGTAAAATATGCTGGCGATCTGTCAAAAATAGATTTGGTCTGTTAGAGCGCTCCCCTTGTATTTATTTGTGGATTTCAATTGGAACCGGAGCATATTGCTTTATTTTTCATTACGTTTGCTGGAATTAAACATTGTTTGAGGTAAACAGTATGTTATTTTTGTTCTTTTGTGCCTTTGTTATTTCCTATTTATATATGCATTTCACACTTATGGGGGTGCAAGCGATCACCAGCTTCATACCGGTGCAAACAGACATCACACAACCTTTGGTGAACCTGAAAAACCTTGGTGAAATGAAGTATGGTGTAAAAAAAATGGTGGCGCTATTGCAAAAATAAATTTGGTCTGCTGGAGCTCGCCCCTTGTATTGATTAGTGACAGTTTTGCCATTGGGCACTGCTGTGCAATTTGCTGTCCCAATCCTACCCTGCCCACCTTCAGTTCAGTCAGCTTGTAGCCTCTGTTTTGGAACATCCAACATTGGTTGCTATATTTTACAACCGTAAGTATACTTTTGCGAACAGACATCACACAACCGGCGTTGAAGCTACAAAAGCTATTTTACAGTACACTACAAAATTATTACTATTGCACACTTTCAGAAGCGGGGTTAAAAAGTAAGTATAGCAGGAACTAAAATTTTAAAAAGTACCAGTAAGTAATCTAGGCGCTACTCTGCCACATTACACACATCGCACCATTTTTACATTTGATGAGGGTGTAAGCAAGCACCGATCACTAGCTTCAAACTGGAGTTTTGTTGTTTGTTTCATGCAACATCCATAAAAAACGTTTCTTTTATATCAAAAATGGACCTGACATGAGAAATAGGAGGGTGTCATAGATCATTTCCAGTAATATTATTGACCTGCTCCTGTTACAATATTGAAAACACAAAACTATCCCTGAATCCACAACATGTCACATGATTCCACTCCGCACAATTATACACCACACCATGCCACATAATTCTACACAACGGCACACAATTCAGCCCCACACAATTCACCGCACAGCATAATTACACTCCACATAATACCACTCAACACCACATAATTCACCTCCAAATAATTGCACTCTAATCCATACCACATAAATACAAACCACATAAATCCAGTCTATGCAACGTAGCAACACTCCACATGAATACACTCTACACTATGCCACATAATACCACTCAACACAGTTTTCACTCAACGCCACACACTTACACGCCACACAATTAAACTCTACACATTTCCATTCCACACCACATAATTCAACAAACCACATAATTCAACTCAACAACACATTTACACAACACAACACACCACATACAACCAATCCACACCACAACATTCCACATCATGCCACAAAATGCAACAGCACACCACATAAGTCCAGTGCTTACCACTCCACAACACACAATCCCATTCCAAATAATTACATTCCATGACACACAATCCCACTCCACATAATTCCAGTACACTTAATACCACATAATTACTTTCCACATAATTCCACTGCACACTTTGCCATATTATTCCACAACACAAATCCACTCCACACCACACAATTCCACTATACACAATTCCACAACTAATAATCCAATCCAACCCACATATTAACACTCCACACCACATACATTCACTCCAAAAATAAAACGTATAGGTAAAAAACATTGTTATTTACAACGTCAATAGCTCTAACTCACAAATGCGAGACCTATTTGCATTGCAAATGCTTGTTTTCTTTGTCCACAGTACTGGGATTTGTAGTTTCACTTTCAACTTTTTTAATTCGGACCAAGGGCATTAGAGCGCTTTGCACCAGTACTAGATTAAATTACAGGAGGTTGGCTTCGTTTTTTTCATTTTTTTTAATTGCTTTAGGCACCGAGAGATGAAATGATTTGTCCAAAAGCACATGGGGTTGAGCGGACTGCAGGATGGATTCTAGCCTGGCTCCCCAAGCCACAGCTCTTCATTTGCACATTATGTGAATAAGATCTTTGGTTTCAAAAGTGCTGTTGGTTAAAGAGCAGGAATGGCTCTTTATGTCACGTGACCACTAGTGTAATGCTAGTCCCATTAGTGTCAGTAGTCCCATTGACTACATTAAAAGTCTGTAGAGACCCGCGTGAAACCAGTGCTGCTGTAATGGGAATGCAGCTGGCCACGTCGCACGCAGGGCGACATAGAGGGAACAGCATCCTATTGGTGCTCCCCTGCTGCAAGGGTAGATGAGCCCATCGGGCCACCGTAGGAAGGGAAGGTGGGTCATCCCCCTTAGTTTATGGCCTCGGGGTGTCAGGAGGGGAGGAGCGGACCAGGAGGGCTCATAAGGGGTCACCTCCCAGGGCAGGGCTACGCACTTTATTGTTGTGATTTCAGGGGCCTCACATTCTAAAAGGGTAGGGGTAGCAACGCTATGCTAGGTGGACATCGACGTTACCCGAGAAACAAGACTTCCCATCCTAAGAATATACGTGATTTCTCAAGTCTGGGGTCCAAAACTATATCGTTTTCCTGAGGCCCCAGTAAATCGGCCATGGGCTCGAGAGCGGACGGTAGCCTTGGCGGGCTTGCTCTCCTTAGCTGTTGTCATTTCAAATTCCAGAGCCGTGTTTTGTCTGCGTTATATCTGACCCTGCTCACGAGTAGCCTGCGTGTTTTCTTGCCCAGGCCTGGAACAAAGAGCCGTTGTGTGTGAACGATGGGGAGGCAGGAAGCTCGAGTCCGCTGGGGACTGTGGGCCGCCAGCATCAAACCGCAGGCGGACTGCAGCTCTGCGATGGAGAGCTGACAGCTCGTCTGGGACACGTTCTCAGTACCCTTTTCTCAGAGCAGACGAACAGGGCTCCCCGGAGGGGCGGGGGGGGGGTTAAAGCTTTTCCGAATGGAACCTGGTCTGCTGCTCGCTCATACCCATGCTGGGGAACTGTTTTTTTAGGGGAGAAGGGCTTTCCACGAGTTAAACTGTTGGTGTATACATCTGGTTAATTTAGATTGTGTTCTTTTTAACGCAGGGGTCGTTTTTATTTTCGGGGGGGGGGGTACCTGCTGAAGGTTTAATTTCCTTCCATTCGTGTCTGAAAGGAGACGGCCAGTCATTTGTCGAACTCTGTGCTTGCATTATTTTGTGTATTTGGGATTTGTACTGTACGGGAACGGTACCAGGTCCTATCGGGCTATGGCAGGGATTAGCGAAGGGAGAAAGTCGAGGGGGGTAACAGGCTTAAGTAAACGACGGTGTTTCACTGTTCATTACTGGTTTTAGTAACCTGGTTTCAAGACAGATTACGATAATATGTGGAATTTGCAGTGAATGCATACTGGCAGGCACTCCTCTTACGCAACTGGTTATTTGTAATTTCCCGAGTGATATAAGGCAATTTATTCAGTGGGTTTTTAGAACACATAATATGTTGAAGTATGACCATTTTACATCTCTTGGTGAATGGCCATGCAGACACAGTTATGCTGGTTGGATAACAAATACGTGCAATGCAGTGTTTGCAAAATGTAGGGCCAGTTGACTATTACTGATGCACCCTGGGCTCCAAGACGTCAGTTGGGTTGATTGCGGAGCCACTTACAGCATTCTTGTGTAGCCCAGTGTAATGACTTCCGTACATGTACACCAGGGCATGAGTCGCGGGTACACGCGGGTGGACGGCGTCCACCCACTATTTTCACAGGGTTAACGCCATCCAGGGCACGAGTCGGGGGTACACGCGGGTGGATGGCATCCACCCACTATTTTCACAGGGTAGAAGTTGGGCCCCACTGAAAAATATGCTGAATTCGTCCCGGTGTAACTTGCAAACACCGGGACACATTCAGCAGCGCCTGCACGTTGTGTTGCCTGCTTTCGATCCCCAAAAAAGTGCAGGTGGTGACGGATGGGGCTTTCTTAGTTCAGACTCCTGCTGGGCCCATAACAAAGGCCGAATCTGAGGGGTCATCAGGCCTCCTTTTGTTCGAGTCTCTTGGCTGGGAGCAGTCAGGAGCCGCACACCTAGATGCAAATGCAGCAGAGGGGAAACAAAGGCTCACACCTTGTTAGCACTTCACACAGAGGCAGCTTTTTACTTTGTTTAGGCTCTGTTTAGGAGCTATGCATGCCTGTAAGAATGTCAGATGTGTTGGTCTTTCCCAGTATTTGCACAAAATAAATAGCATTTAAATATTGCTTACTACTCCTGAGGAGGCGTTGTAATAATTTAACTATCACTATTTTTTCTTGTAAAGCACTATGGATAGAGGAAGTTTACGCTGACAAAAGGCAACATTGTTTTATGTGTAGCTTACAAAAGTGTGAATCTTCTGCCTAAATCAGTAGGGTTTCCCTGTATACTGGAAATGTGCTCCAATGTACTCATGATAGACCTGTTAAACATATATCTGAGGGCTTAAGATCTGATGCCACGTGCTGTGATGTCACGTGCTGTGATGTCACGTGCTGTGATGTCATTTGCCCATGATGTCACTTGCATACTGATTAACTAGGTTAGTCCCCCCACTTATTTTTGTAGGACTTGTGCCCTGACGCCATCCACCCTGCCAAGAATTTGGGCCCCACTGAATAATGTGCTGATCTCGTCCCGGTGTAACTTCCAAACACCGGGACACTTTCAGCAGCGCCTGGACGTTGTCCACTTTCCATCTGCACAAGCAACAACGTGCAGGCGGGGACGGGGCTTTCTCATTTCAGACTCCTGCTGGGCCCATAACAAAGGCAGAATTTGAGTGGTCATCAGGCCTCCTTTTGTTCGAGTCTCTTGGCTGGGAGCAGTCAGGAGCCTCACACCTGAGGCAAATGAAGCAGAGGGGAAACAAAGGCTCACACCTTGGTAGCACTTCACACATACTTAAGAGAGGCATCTTTTCACTTTGTTCAGTCTCTGTTTAGGAGATACACATGCACTGTAAGAATGTCAGATGTGTTGGTCTTTCCCAGTATTTACACAAAACAAATTGCATTTATATAGATCTTACTTCCCCTGAGGTGTCATTGAAATAATTTAAGTACCACTATTTTTTCTTGTATAGCCCTACTCATCCCAATGCAGGGTGTCAGAGCGCTTTACATCAACACGTGCATATTACATGTACAATAAATTATGTAAGTTTGTAAATGAATGTACAGGATGTGAATAAAATGGTTTTAGCTGTTTAATTCCGTCATTCATATGGACGGATTATGAAACACGGGCAATCACTTGGACACCTAGCAAAGCTTTACAGCCCGAATCATCTTTAAGAAATGTGTCCGTTCTATATTACCTTTGCGCCACCATAACCTGAATAATCAATTTCACATCATATCCACAACATATAAATTGAAGGACCCAGATGTGGACACTGATTTAGCCATTTTTCATCAACCTAATGCGATTGGAAATATCCTCACTCTAAAGAACCTCAATCACAAAATAAAAGGACACAATTGTGATGGAATTAAACAGCCAGAACCATTTTATTCATCTTGGAAACTTAAGACAGTCTTAATGTTAGTGAATGTTGCGACGGTCTCCTGATGAAGGCATGCCAGCCGAAACACGTGTAGTGTGTTAACCTACCACCAGCCTTCTCCTTTATTTCAACCATTCATGCTTTGGATCCACCTTGTTTCTAATTGTTTCAATGTCAATTGTATTTGCAATGCATAAGGATAAAAGAAAGTTTATAAATGTGCAATGAAAATATATCGTTTTACATGAACACTGAAATGCTGGATAACGTATGAAAATACACTGATGGCTTTTATATTGTAAATTATTCATTATGGCCTATTCTTGATAAATTAAATAAAAAAAATTATATCAAAAAACAAAAGTGATATGTATAATATTTCTATGCACTACAAGTTAACCTGGATGGTGTAATCATTGATTTGCCAGCACATATATATAACTGTGTATACTTGCCAGGCCCTTTTTAGGTCTCGCCTAGGCAGCGCGCATGCGCTGCATTAGGAGATGACCTTTTGGAATTGGTCTGCCCTTTTCAAGCACTCGTGCTTGTGCTGGCATTCACCTTGCGGGAGCGAACAGCGGCGCGCAGGGGCCATGTGTTAGTAATTAGCGGTGGCGGCGCTTGTTGCTTTTGCTGGGTAAACTCTCCATTTGTCATATCAGTTGTGTACAGCAGGTGGCGCCGTTGTATTACTTGATACTAAAATAGCACACTCCTACAGGCTTGTTTAATTTATGTTTTTAAAACTTAGGACAGCTGGTTGCTGCTGAATTAAGGCTGTATTTTGACTCTTCCACCTTTTTCGGCGGAAGAACAGGGGAAGGAGGAAGCAATTAATGGTGTTGCAGTTGTCGCTGTACATCTCGTGATCTACCCATCATTAAGGCCTGACGTAAGAAGATCAGCATCACGGTTAATTTCCATTAGCGAGTAACGTAAACACTGCTCCGTAGTTGTTACATACACCTTCGATGCACATCGTCTAATTGGGAGACCCGTATCATATGCAGGGCTTTAAGTGGGCCAGGTCTCAGACCCGGTAGTAATTAAACGTCCATTAAAAACGGACATTGAAACAGGTCCCTACCAGGCCCTGATTTCATGTCCTTAACTTTAATGGTTAAAAACACTGATCGATGATATTTCACCTTTATTTAATCTCGCATTCTCTCAGAGGCTTAAATATTTTCAGGATATTTTGTTTTTTTGTGTGCCTCATTTTACTCATGCAAACTGAGCCGCCTCCAGGTGTTAATAACGAGCTACGATAAAAAAACTCTGGAGTTGAGCAAAAGGCTGCGAGTTTTTTACAGTGTCCATCAGTGGATCATACAGGGGTTCGCCCCTGTGCACACGTGCTGTTCTTTGGCAGAGGACGAGTCTGAGCACAACAGTGTAGCTTTTTTCACCTTCCTGCTGCCAAGGACTTTTGTTCACAGACTATGCAGTTTTAACCTTTAATGTTCTGTTCCGATTTTCTCAAGAAACTCTTGGACTTGTTAACGCTGTTAAAAAGGTCAATTCACAAACAGAAGTTGTGGTTCCGCCAGTAAGGATTGCGGGCCATCGTAGCAAAAAGATTGAGGGACTGTAGTCTGTACCCTTAAATCACACGACCTACATCAATTGGTGACCATGGGGATATAATAAAATCTTTTCCTCATCCCCTTTCTCATCTCCGTTGTTTCTTATTGAAATGCTGTTGTGGCGTAAGGCAGGCAGACTTTCCCTAACTCCTGAAGAATTTTTAAGTAGTGACTTTCCTCAGTCTATTGGGCTCTCACACACTAGCAGGACTCCTAAACAAGGGACGTGCCCAACCCAGTGCCTGTTTTTCTTGCAAAAAGCGTAACTCTTTGATTGATACCCGTAATCTTCATTACTCTGAATATCAGTTCTCTCCATTACTTACTAGTCATATTCCCTTGCAGAATGCATCCAAGTGTGTCGATAACGTTTCAGGAAGTTGATAAGGCATATCCCTTTTTTATAGGTCATCCCTGGAGATAGCGGCCCTAGGAAAGGAGGTGGCTAAAAGTGCTACTTATGTAAAGTTCTGAATGGTAACAGTATGCTGATCTGGGAAGTTAAACACTTTTTGGCACGATTAAGGAATATTACAAAATTATAATTGAAGTGGTTCCTTAGATTTAAGACAACGTCTAGCCAGAACGTGCATTTTTACATAAAGCGCATTCCTTCTTCAACAAGCCACAAAACAATGCTGAGTTTAGGTCGTAAAACAACTCATGAGAAACCACTGAACCACTAAACTTTAAATGCACCTGAATCCATGTCCGCATGCAATCAATGTCAATGTACTGCTTTGTTATGTTTTGTTAATTTGGAAACAGGTTGGGGTTTTGGTCACTTGCCCTTCTTTTGTGGATGCCTCTTCATTTAGACTCCGAGGTCTGTATTACAGAGAAGGTGCACTTATTGGGTCCGTGTCACGGCACACCTTTAACTGGGTGCACAAGTTGCAGATCCGGAGCAGCGTGCCATATTACAGTAAATGTGCTGTCCCCAGCGCTGCTGCAAACTTGCCACTACCCTGTGCAGTGCATTAAATGAATGGCTGTTTGAAGACACCTGTCTGCCTTCAACTGTAGGCCTGCATTTAAAAGAGGGAAGAGATTCCCCTGTAGGTGGGTGCAGTGAGTGAGAACACTCGCCTACAGGAGGATGCCTGGATGGAGTGGGCCCATGGGACCCACTTTCTACCTTTCAAGGGCACCTCTGATGGCTCCTTTCCCTCTGCGCCCATATCTGTAATATGGCACAGTCCCAGGGTCACGCCCTTCATGCAAATGATGGAACTTACCCTTGAGATCATGCTGGTACACAGGGAGGGCCAGCACAATTTGTATTACCGGAGGGGGCGTGCAAGTATCTGTAGTCCCTTTTGTTATACCAAATGCCCTGGGACCACAGAAGTGGTCACACGCCCGTCTGTCCTTGGCATTACAACTTCTGGTTTGTTATTGTGTGTTGCCTCGCCTATCTTCTTTCTTTATATTTTTTATTGCTCAAATTTCCTCAAACAACAAAATATATGGACATAAGTTGAGCCAAGATTGATAACCCATGTAACTTTGTTAATCGAACCAAAGCTCAGCTAGGTGCTTTCTTAGGCCATTTTAATGAATTGAGAACAATATTTCAGTAGAATGCTATACATTTTCATTACCTACCCTCCAACATATTTGTGTCTAGTTACCTTCCCAATTATATCTCACAAAACATGTCATTTTCCATTATTCACAGTGTGCTGAAAGTGTTCTTGACTGAGTAGCGAGTAGCCACTTCAAGTATTCCCACCGAGGGTAGTGATGCAAGCATAGACTCATCCTTTTTCAAGGCTTATTTATCAATCATGCCCTATCGTACTCCAAATGAGCTGATAATACACCATCTTGAGCCCACTTTAGGGTAATCCTCCTAATCAAAATCTGTCTTTTGAAGATGTTGTATAGTTGATCTTGGGTCTTGAGTTTTGCATTTGCTTCCCCATGACCGATTAGAGCTGTCCTAGGTGGAAAGATGCACTTTTTACAGGTGTGCTTGACTTGTAAATCAGCAGTTCCTCCCCTAAACATTTTTGGGGAGAAGCTGTGTGAATTGGGCAGGGGCTTTGATCAGTTTTTTGTTTGTTTTTTACTCCCCTATATGAAGTACTAAATGTGTGTCCCCTAATGCCAGCTTATGGCTTCCCCTACTGAAAAGTCTTCTCAAATAATTGTTCATAATGGAAAAGTCATGTTCTGAGGCTACTTTTGATTTTGGCATAGTGCAACTGGTAAAACCCTACCCTGTTCCCAGGGATGTATTTGTGTTTCGGAATTAGATCAGCGACCATTTATTCTGACTTTCTGCCTCTTCATTTGCCTTAATCCCTTCATGTAAAGTTCATATTGATGCGCTAATGGGGGTGCACCTTGCAGGTTTCTGCACAGGTTGCCCATTTCAAGTGGCCCAGCTTCTGTGACTCGTTATCAAATCTGATTTTGTGGAAAAGCTGTATACTTTTTCTTTTTAAAAAAAAACCTTTTATTTGGATTACAGCATTATACATATCTAGAGCATGCACAGTATTGCCAGTCATGAAATCCATAACAAGCAACATAGCACCCTACAATATGAGCAAAATCGCTATGTGGGTCTTCCAAGCTATTGTCATCTTTTTGTGTAACACCAAATGCCGTACAGTCATTTGAATGCAATCTCTAAAATCCCCATGAACCAATGTGCATTTAACCCCCTCCCCCAATACCGTGCTCTGGTCTTTACAAGGTCTGCGTTCCAAAGGTTGCCCAACATTTCAAGGCAACCACCGTTAACCCTGTAGCGATTCCCAACTTTCATTAGCAATATCAATCCTACCAAGCAATTCATCCTTCCCACACTGTAGTCTGGGAGTGTGATGGCTGAATAGGTTCTTCGTCACGGTCACTCATCACAGTAGTGGAGACAACAGCAACACCGTCATTTAGGTCATGTACAATGGCTCCCCATGCCAAAAGATAGTCTGCCAACCTATCATCGCGCCTCACCTTTTTAGGTCGAGCCTAGCGCAGCGCGCATGCACTACTCTAGGAAAATGACCTCTTGGAATCACTCTGGACTTTCCACACGCTCGTGCGTGTGTTTTTTTTTTCTGCATTATTTCAATTGGTCTTTGCGTGTGTCTTTCTAAAAAGACAGCACGCAAGTGGGCAAAGGCGGCTGCATGTCCCACCTTTCCCAGTAAATGTATCCGCCCACGGCCTACGGCTTGCGGTTACGAGCAGGGGCGCCATCTGTTCGGGGTCATGTCACCATCTGTTTTTAATTAGCGCGTTCGCTGCGCTGCCGTGCTCACTCGCCCCCGCTTCTTTCTCGCGCCATTCTGTTTAACCAACCCTCCCTTCACATGCACACGCACAGCCCTGCCAATGCTCTGTTTGCAATGAGAAACTTGTGCATTCGCTGTCATGCTAGGCCCATTGCTGTTGACTTGTAGAAGGAGGAAGGCAATCTTAACTTTAAGGCAAGCACCCTATTAATCTTATGTTTGACCTCACAACCGCAGGTTCGAACACCAGCGCGTCTGCTCAGCCTTTCTATACTGTGCTCGCTTTCTGATTTGGTACTGATTTGGTACTGGCATTATATAATAGGAGCCATCAGCGGCGGCGCGCAGGCTGCCATCTGTTTTGGGTCAGGTTTCATTTCCAGACCTTGCCGCTTTCATTAGAAGGCGCGTCCCCTCCACCCCACCTCCACAAGAGTGCGCTTTCATTTTCTCTAAAACACAAAGGAACAGAAAATAAATAAATTACGGTGACATCTTACTTTTCAGCGGAATCGTCAGCACCGTCTAATGAGCGGGCCTTGGCCAACAAGCCTACCCTGGAAGGCAACAAGCAGCTGCTACAGTAGTTAAAGCTCCTTAAAGGCCACTCATGTCTTGGGGAGGAAGGGAACGATCCTCGTGGGGTTTCAGTAAATAGCTACATTGTGATGCTTAACCATTTGTTGACCGGATGATCATGCTTCTGGTTAAACAAAACAGAACAACGTTAGCAATCAGCATTTTACCCTAACTGTTGTGGAAAAAAACCAAACATCTACAGCAGGTAGACACAGCGTAACTCTACAGAGTGCATCTTTCCGCTCCCCCACCTCAGAAATATGCAAGCACTTCTCCTTTCATTCCTTTTTATTTTTTGCATTATGTACCGCGAATGAAGGTATCAAAGCACTTTACATAAGTACTAGTTCCATTACAGAAATCTGCCCGGTGGGTGATAATGTGCTGCATGGCTAAACACTTATAAGGTCCCAAAGGCGAGACCTATTGGCTATGCCAATGCTTGTTTCATTTTGTTATATAATCCCTACGTCTGGCAAGTTCATCTTGTATGTAGGGGCCCCTATTTCCAAAGCCAACCCCTTGTTGTGCATGACCGAAGGCCCTGCACAGTGTGGGGGTGGCTGCCTTTTGGGTGGGTTCGCGACAGGATCCTGCTGTAAGTCAGGCTTTTTGGCCAACCCCCTAGTGCACACGGCCGAAGGCTGTGAGCAACGTGGGGTTGGGTGCAAGGCAGGAGGGTTGGCCGCGGGACCTGGCTGCAGGCAAGCTCCTGCAGCTAACCCCACCTACGCATGGCTGCCGATGTGCAGACAGTAGTTGGATTTACACATGGTAATTAAATATTACTTTACATTAAAAAAAACTTCAAATTCACAGAAAAATCCAAAGGTTAACATTTTAGTTGGGTGAAATATTCAGTAACGACATAATGTTTTAAACTCTAAAGAAAACTGAAATTCACTTGTTAAATGTATAGTTGTCTCAAGTAACTATAACTCGCACCCTCCCCATGCACTGCTAATTACTCCACATATTGCATCACTCATGACATCTTCTATGACATCATTAATAATATCACTGCAACAGTTGCAATTAAATTATTGATGAAAAAACAGTGCATGGTGAGGGCGCGAGTTATTTTTATCTTAGGACATGAGTTATAGTTGCTTGAGATAACTAGACCTGGTGAGTTTCAGTGGTTTTTAGAGTTTAAAAGGTTATGTTGCTACTGAACATTTCACCTAACTATAACGTTACCGGGGCACCAACCCTAAAGTAGCACAGACCCCGGGGATGGGGTCCCCGGAGCCTATTAAGACTCGGGGAGGGGGGCCGCTCTTCCCCTCTCCCCTTTTAATGTAATTTAGCCCCCAGGGTAGGGGTCCTCAATGCCAATTTAGGGTTGGGGAGGGGGGCTGTGCAGCCACCCTTCCCTTGTTAATGGAACTCAGGCCCACCGTTGGGTTGCCTGCCTGTGGGCCGTTGGATGCTGGACGTCATTGCGGGGCTGGCTTTATGTATGGTAATAAAATATTACTCACCAATTATATTTATCTCAAGTAACTATAACTTGTGCCCTAATGTCACTATAACTTTCACCCTCGCCTTGCACTGCTAATTTCCCCAAATATTACATCACTCATGACATTTTCTGTGACATCATTGATAATATTACTGCAAAATTTGCAATGAAATTATTGATAATTAAACTGTGCATGGCGCGGGTGTGAGTTGACTGGCTGGCCTCAACATGGGCAAAATGTTGTCACACACATTATAAGACTCTGGCTCGTGGTCCCTATGGAAATGCATTAAACTGACGGGCACGTTTTCATGGTCACAAAGGGAGCAGATTTAAAGGGTGACAACAGATTTTAGTCATAATATATAATATAAATTATTTATGGTGGTACCATACTAATTTTAGGACTTGTGGTGTGTTCGAAGGTATTTTCTCCAGGAAAAATGCTGGTACTCTGCTGGAATTTGATGAACCATGTTTGTGAGAAAACTGTTTTCTCTGATGATTTTTCATAGATGTTATGGAAGCTATAATTAGAGCTCATTTTTTATAAATTCACACTATTTTCCTCAGCAATGTGAGAATAAGGTCTGACATTCTGCATAAAACATGTACATCCAAGAGTAGCAACAAGCTGTCAGTTGATTCCCTAGTGTTCTACTGCAGCTCCCCCATTGTGTTATAATGTTATGTATTTGAGAAAGTAACGTGGCACATCTGAAGCCAACTTGATTGAGTCAAAGCTGTAAAGCTTGAAGCATTTCTTTTATGAAATAAATGAAATGATGGGGTTCTTTAGTCATAGAAATTATGGCTAGTGCTCTGAAATGATAAAATGAGGACACATTTTCTGTGAATTCTCAAATGAATTTCTCACCCATATCAGTAAAACATTTTGACATGCAGACTGAAATATGTACTTTCAAGTCTATCAGTTAACTCCCCAGTGTTCTACTGCAGCTTCCCTCGATGTTCCAATGAACAACAAGAGCACTAACATTCTCTATTTATGACAGAAGTGTGGCAAGCCTGGAGCCATCTAGAAGGATTCAGAGCTGTACGACTTAAATCATATACAGGCAGGAGATTGAGTGCAGGGAAATGGACACCAATAACGGAGGGCAGGGAGGCAGGTGCAACAAGCTGACCATGTAGTGCAGGGTAGCATGGGCAGTGGCAGTACAATGTACCACGGAGGACAGAAAAATGGGGCAGGGGCACGAACATGGAGAATGGAGGGCAGGGGGGAGGTGGAAGGGGGATCAGGGACAGCAAGGTGACAATGGAGAGCGGGCTAGCATGGGCAGCAAGCTGCCCACAAAGGGCAGGTGGGAGGGGGCAGTGGCACATAAAGGGTGAACAAAAGGCAGGCGAGGTCGGGCAGCAGAATCATGTTGACCATAGAAGGCAGGCTGGCATGAGCAGAGGTAGCACAACGGACCACTGAGGGCAGGAGGGAGGAGGAAGGGCCACATGAAAGGAGAACAGAGGGCAGGGTTGAGGAGGGAGAGGCAGCAAGCTGACCACAGAGGACAGGCCAGCAGGGGTAGCACAATGAACCACATAGGGTAGGAGGGAGGGGGTAGAGGCACTCAAATGGACAACAGAAGGTGTGGGGTGGGGACAGGGACACAGGCAGCAAGCTGACCACATAGGGCAGGTCAGCAGGGGCATCAAGCTGATCATGGGGAGCAAGTGGGAAGGAGTGGGTGCACAAAGAACAAAGAATGGAGGGCAGACGGGAGGGAGGTGGCTATAGAGACTACAAGCTGAGCACAGAGGGCAGGTTGGTATGAGCATGGGCAGCAAGCTGATTGCAGAGACCAGGAGGGAGTTGCAAGGCCAGAGGCTGAAAGCTGACCTTTCAGGACAGGCCAGCATGAGAAGGGGCAGTACAACGGACTGCAGACAAAGTGTGGGAAGGGGCAGGGGCACTCACATGGAAAATGGAGGGCAGGGCAGGGGGAATGGGGCAGGAGTAGCAAACTGACCATAGAATGGAGGCCAGCATGGGCAGTGGCAGCGCAATAGACCGCGGAGAACAGAAGGAAGTGGGCAGGGGCACACAGATAGAGAATGGAGGGCTGGGGGATGGAGGCGGGGGTATCAAGCCGAACGTAGGGTTGGCTGGCATAGACAGGAGAAGCATGACAGACCACAAAGGGCAGATGGGAGGGTGCAGGTGCACTTATATTGAGAACAAAGTGGAGGAGGAGGAGGGGACAGTGGCACAGGGCAGCAAGCTGACTACGGAGGGCAGGCAGGCATGGGCAGCACAACAGACCATGGAGGGCAGGAGGGAGGGGGTAGTGGGCACCCAGATGTAGAACAGAAAGCAGGCAGGAGGGGGACAGGGGCAGGGGCAGCAAGCTGACCATGGAGTTCAGGCTGCTGTTGGATTGCCACCTTCAGGGAGATGCATGCCCCCCCCCCGCTGCGCATGGCCAAAGGTCTTGCATATTTGGAGTTTTGGCTGAATATGATAAAAAAAACTAAAATTCACTTAAAATAATAAATGTTAAAGAGGCATCGTAACTAGGTATGGTAATATGATCTTTCAGTTTACTGAAAAAACAGAAATTCACTAAAAAAACACTGGTTAAAGTGACATTATAATTAGGAGTTAAAATGGTTAAAAACGAATGTTTATACATCAAAAAAGTTGAAATTCACCAGTTATAGTTCAGTGAACTAATTATAACTTGCTCCCCCGCTATGCATGGCTTATGACCTCACATATCATATCACTCATGACATGTTAAATGTCATCACTGATGACATCTCACATTGTATCATTGATGACATCACTACTGTGTCTCCCACAAGTGTGACAATAGAAACATAATTCCAGGTATACTACTGTACCAAGACCAAGTTTTAAAACTGCATCCTGACCTATCAAAATGACCCTTTTCCCAAGAGAAAGCATCTTTTTAAAATATTCATAAGCCACCCCTATGTGGGCGAAGAAGTCCACGAGGCAGGGTGCATGGTATTTAAAAACATAGGACTTGTAGGCATGTAATGGTACTTATAGTGACTAGTACCCAAAAGCTATTTTCATTGTAGGAAGTCTGACTGGCCCATAGAGAAACATTAGGAAGCAATATTAAATGTTAATATAATTTATCTCAGACTAGGGACCAGCTAGAAAATGATTAAATTACTATTTGTAATATTAACAGCCCTGATAAAACAATGACCTGTGTGTGGGGAGTTATTTGTGTTGCCCTGGCAGGAATACCAGTTGAGCTGTGCCCAGCAACTTAATTTACTTCAAAGGGGCTTCCTCTGTCACAAGTAGATACTCGATGATAACTGAATATGCCCCTTCCTTTGTTCTCCCAGTCAGGCAGGCACCAAACCATGTCGGGCAACGCTGCTCTGAAGACTTGTTTGGAGTGACTACAGAGGAGGGGCTACTCCGACCCAGTGCTAAATTTGTGCTGGTGGTTGCAGGTGGAGCCCTTAGCAATCATTTGTGGGGACCAGCAATTTTTCCTCAACAAGCTTTGACCCAGAGCTGTAGAGAATAAAACACAAAAGGGGAAAGAAGGAGAATGAGAAAGGCTGAAAATCAGGACCAAGGGGAGAAAGCAGGAGTGACAAAAGAGCCTGCATGAGTTTGATAGAGAGGCAGGGAGTGTCTGGTGGTGAATTAAAGAGACCTGAGGAGGAATCAAGTCTATTGAAGCTTGGTTTTCTGCACCCTGACCTTCGAAAAGCGCCAGCTAAAAGCTTCTGAGCAAAAATTTGGGCCCTGGAAATTA
>CAWUFW010027743.1:0-25180 GCA_963921515.1 Calotriton arnoldi
GGCCCCCACACATAAAATTAACCCCCCCAGCATGCCCCCGGGACTTGGCCCACCCGGGGCCAATTAACTATCGAAGCGCGGGAGACCGCGCTTCGATTATTTCTTTCGGCAGGATTCGCGCACCCTGAGCGCATCCTGCCGATTTTTTTTTTTTAAAATGCTTTTTTTTGCCCAGGGGTCTTTGTGGGACCCCTGAGCAGGCCTAGGGGTTAGGGTGTTTCTACCCTGCCCCCTTTGTGCGTTTTGCGCACTTGTTTCTTTTTTTTCTCGGCGGGATACGCGCACCCTAAGCGCATCCCGCCGATTTAAAAAAAAAAATCTTTTCTGCCCAGGGGTCCTTGTGGGACCCCTGAGCAGACCTAGGGGTCCTTGTGGGACCCCTGAGCAGACCTAGGGGGTCAGGGTGTTTCTACCCTGCCCCCTTTTGCGCTTTGCGCACTTGTTTCTGTCCCTCGGTTCTACCGAGGGACAAAATGGCTGCCAACACTTCCTGAATCGGAATGTTGACAGCCAGCTGACAGCCAATTAGCATGCAGCTCGTGATCGGGACGGTGCGCGCAGGGTGCGCTGAGGGTACGCGTATCCGACGCGCCCATAGATATATATGTACTTTTACTTTTGATTTTCTCAGGAACTACTGAACGGATTTACACCATTTAAGCAAAAGGCACCAGTCTGAACCAAGGACTACCTCTTTGCCAAATTTGGTGTAATTCCGTTCAGCAGTTCGGGCTGTAGCTGCGACTAAAGGTTCCTATGGAAAAATGAATGGGAAAACGCGTTTTGGGACCCCCTTTTTCTCGGCCCCCGCTTCACGTATCACCCCGAGACTTTCAGGGTAGGAGCGGAGCGGAGCGCCTCAACAAGTTGGAAACTTTCACGAAGATTCGTCAACCGGCGCCAACGTTATTTCAAATAGAATGTCGCGGATTTCCTATGGATAATAGGTTGTAACTATAACTATCTACTGGCGACCGCCAGTAGATAATATATATATATATATATATATATATATATATATATATATATATATATATATGCCTTTTGGTGGGCTGGTGGGAGGAACACATCCTCCGGGTAACACATAAACATGCTTGAGACACCCACATCAAATACTATGGCAGATACATTGATGATATTTTTATCATATGGGAAGGCACTGAACTTGAGGCTGCCCATGTTATTGATTCCATCAATGACAACAACATGAATCTATCTTTTACTGCCACCCTCAGTACTCTAAGGGTAGAATTTTTAGATGTGGAAGTGTATATTCGGGAGGATAAGATTGAGACCAAACTCCATAGGAAGGCCACTGCTGGTAATTCTATGTTACACGCCACCAGTGCCCACCCGCCCCACCTTATTCACAGTATACCGTACGGTGAATTTTTGCGGTTACGACGCATTTGTAGTCGTGAATCTGACTTGATACATTGTCAAAATGAGGCGTTGAACCGCTTTTTGTCCCGAGGGTATCAACTGTCGAATTTACAGTTGGCCTTGGACAAGGCCAACTCCCGCTCCCGTGAGTTATGCCTAGGAACCAGAAAAGAACAGGTTGCTGAATCCAGGAATGAGAGCACTTTGTCTGAGAAACAACCTATCAGACTCATCACTACTTTTTGCAAGCAAGCCAAAATCATTCGTAAAATAGTGTATAAACACTGGCCTATTGTCCTAACTGATCTTACTTTGCAATTTATGTTACCTGATCTCCCTGCCATCACATTTAGAAGGGCGCCCTCGATGAGGGATGCCCTGGTGAAATCCAGCCCTGAACTCACCATCAAAACTACTTGGTTATCCAAGTTTGGCTTTTTTAAATGTTCTTCTTGTCGGGCGTGCAAGTTTGGAATTAATGTATCCGAGTATTTGACAGCTTTTTGTGATATTCCGGTCCCAATCAAAGTGCACTACACATGTCGGACGGAATATGCAGTGTACGTGCTTGAATGCACATGCCATCTCAAGTACATAGGAAGGACGAAATTACCTGTTTTTAATCGAATATTGCAACATCTACGTGCAATTGTCAACTCGGATCCAAACTATCCAGTTGCCCGACATTTTAAAGCAATACACGCCAACCGAGTCAGTGACTTGAAATATTTTGTTATGGGGCAGTCCCCCCGTCTATTTGGGGGGGCAATAGGGAGAGACAGTTGCGTCAGTTAGAATCTTTATTCATTTTAAGTATGGACACTAGAATGCCTAACGGCCTTAATACCAGTGAGGACCTTCACAATTTCTTGTAAATATTAGACAATGAAGGCACTTCTAACAACTTATGACACTATTTTGCTCTATACCATCTTTCTACTGCACGAGTCATTGCACTTTACTATATATTTTTTAAAATTGCTTCGATGGGTATTTGTGCAACGTAGTGATGTTAACTTCCTGCACTGACAAATTATTGTACTGTTTTTTGTGGTTCACAGCAATTCAAACATTAGCACTTTATTGGCAAAGTATGAAATAATTAGCAATCGCTTGCATTTGCCCTACCCCTTTTTTCTTACTTGTGTGTTTTTGGGGCACATGCATCAAGCCTAAAAAAATCGCAAAATTAGCGAATCGCTAAATTATGGCGTTTGCGACCGCAAAATACCGTTTCGCAATGCATCAACTGCAAAATAGCGAAAACTCAACAATTCGCTAATTTAAAGAATCGCAAAACATTCTGCGAATAGTATTAGCGAATCGCTATTTGCGCCCCCAAATAGCGATTCGCAAATAAGGAATCGCAAAATAGATGCATGAAAAATCGCAAATTGCGAATTACCTGAAATTCGCAATTTTGCGAGTGCAAAATAAGAAGGATCACAACCAGGTGGTAATCATGAGTGCAAATCAGATACAGCTGAAATTCTACTTAAACCCATTGAAACACACCCAGAATTAGCTACCACATCTCACAATGGCAGAGATGTACCTGATGGCGAGGAGGATGAGGCTGCTGGCTGCTGGACACAGACGGAGGCGAATTAATGAGCGCATCTTCAGAGTCCGCATAACTTTGCTAGGACAGCAAGAGGATGAGATATACGATAAGTATAGGCTCAATGCAGCAATGATCCATGACCTGATCAATGAATTGGATCCCATACTGCAACGACAGACACGTAGGACCAATGCTATCCCAACGCATGTGCAGGTCCTATGTTGCCTACACCTACTGGCGTCAGGCAGCTTCCAGGGGTCATTGCAGTAGCTGGAGGTGTGTCGCAAAGCGCACTTTCAAGAATATTCAAAGCATTCCTTGATGCCATGATGGCCAGGATAGGCTCACACATCAATTTCCCCACCACCGCGCATGACCTTGCGAAAACAAAACAGGAGTTTTACCAGATAGCTCGCTTCCCACATGTTATAGGTTGCATCGATTGCACACATGTGGCAATATGTCCCCCTGCAGCACAGGAATACATATACAGAAATAGAAAATGCTATCACTCCCTTAATATTCAGGTTGTGTGCAATGCCAAATACATAATCACTGATATAGTGGCTCAATTTCCTGGGAGTGCACATGATTCATATATTTTCAGGCAAAGTGGCATTCACACCCGTCTGGTCAGGGGAGAATTTGGAGAGGCACATCTGCTTGGTAAATATGTGTAGGTGATACTCACAGTCATTGTACGTATGCCAATGTCAAACTGCCACTGACCCTTTGCTTACCCACATGCAGGTGACAGCGCATACGCCTTGCGTAATTACCTTCTGACGCCTTACCTCAATCCCACAACTGCCAACCAACAGAGGTACAATGCTGCACATATATCAACAAGGAACATCATAGAGCGCACATTTGGGCTGCTGAAGAGCCGATTCAGATGCCTCCATAAAACTGGTGGAGCACTCCAATACAACCCTGAACAATGCTGCAAGCTAGTAGCTGCATGTGCCATGCTGCACAATATAGCAACGAGGGGTGGAATGGAGATCGAGGTGTCTGACAGTGACTCCGAGGATGAGGACCAGCAAGTGCCACAGCGCCGTGCAGCACAAGGGGCAAGCGCAGCAGAAGGGCGCAGGAGAAGATTGGACATCACACAAAACTATTTCTGAGGTGAGTAATGATGACACAAACAGTGTATATTACAATCACAGAACGGTTTATTCAAAGGAAATATTGCATGAGTGTCGGAGCACACTTTCAATGTGGCCAGTGGCACAGGATTTTTAAGTAATGGACATAAGTGTATTAAAAATAAATAATGACTTGTCAATCAGTCAAAAGGTCCGATCACATCCATGGTTACGTCACCATATCGGTATGCAATTGTATATAGCAGGCTAGCGCTTTCTCCCACGAACACCCAGACGCCTGTCAGAGACAGCATCCTCATCCCTCATGTTGGAAGCTGAGGGGTACTGCTGCGTGTGTTGCGTCTTCCTGCAGTGGCAACTGGCATAGCTATGCTACTCAAGCTTGAGGCCCCCTCACTACCCTCTTCCTGCGTGGACATGTTGGCCCCAATTGTGGTAGCATTCAGCAGTTCCACTGCATTGGTTACCTGGTCCAGTGCCTTCGCCACATCCCCGCTCCAATGGCACATTTCTGTTTGCAAGGTCACAGACCTACGTGCCAGCAGTGCAGTTGATGTGGCCAGCCTATTGTTGGATTTGGCATAGCTTTTGAGGTGCTGCATTAGTTGCCGATGGTTTCTTCTCTGTGATGCATGTCCCTCCTGCATAACCTTGGTCATTTGCTGCACACTATCGCACAGTACTGCAATGTTGTCTGCCATCTTCCCTATTTGTAACTGCACTAAACGTGTGTTCTTGGTCTGCAGGCGCTGCATGCGGAGCATCTGTCCCTCAAGACCACCCCAGACATCATTTGGTTGCTCCTCCTGCTGTGTTCTGCGTGATCTGGCTCTTCTACGCCGGACACTGACATTACTTCTGCGGACCTGTGTTTGTGGATTTGGGATGGATGTGGCTGGGCCATGCCTGGACTCATGTGGTGCATTTGTCTCATCGTCAGACTCCATGGTGACCAGTGGTGGGACAGTTGCCCTGCGTGTGTTTGGGGCACTGGATGGATTTGTTGGCAACACCGGTGTGTCCATATCCTCAACTGCGCTGATGTCCTGTATGTCCTGGTTGTCACTATCCTCAGCTTCTACACGTTCTGCATCTGTGAGATTTAACAGTGCAAAACCAGCATTAATTTAAGTAGGGATTTCATGTCACAGTGATCATATTTTTACTTTGGCATTAAATTTGGAATATGTTCACTGTTCTGAGTTGTTCTTAGCCTATTTGTGTGTTTGACATTGTATATGCTTGACCTGCCTACATCTCCCATAATGCACTTCCCTTCATGCATACATTGTGTACTGGATGTTCTGAGTGTGCACTTGTGCTGTACTGGGGTGGTGTACTACCTTTATTATTTAGGTCAATGGTAACATGCAGTCATCTTACCTTCAGATGTGTTTGCTGCTCCTGACGTGTCTAGCTGTGTCACACCGACAACAGCTTCAGGCTGGATAGTGGATTCAACCATTTCCTCCATGGTAGTGTTCCCAGTGTCTATCGGAGTTCCCCCTCCTGTCTTCCTTGCTTCCTTCAGACGGGCAGCTATGCGCTCCTTGGCCCGACTGCGCATGTCGTACCATCTTTTCTTCAGGTCATCGATGGTGCGGTGTGTCACCCCACTGGCATTCACCCGGTTCTGGATCCGGATCCATATTTTCCTTTTTTCCTGCTCTGCCACTTTCAATGATTGTTTCCCAAACAGCTTATCATGGCTGTGGACAACTCCCTCAATGAGTGTGTCACTTTCTTTTTCTGAGAATTTCATTTTCCGCTTCCTGCCTGATTGGCTGTCCTCTGCTGTTTGTGTGCTTTCCATTTTCTTGCAGTTACCAGGTTTTTCCAATTGCTCAATGCCACTGCTAGTTAGCTCCCAGAGCCAGCTCCCTCCTCTCCCTCTGACTGTGCACTGGGAATGGGGCTTGTGCTGCTCACTTCCTGGTTCTGATGTCATCAAGATGCATCACAAATGCGACTTCGCTATTTGCGAGTTCGCTATTTGCGAGTCGCAAATAGCGAAGTCGCTATTTGCGAAATCGCTATTAGCGAATTCGCAAATTTCGGATTCGCAGTAGCGTTTGCGATTTTTGCGATTCTTAATTTTTTCGCAAATTTTTTGTTGCATCTGTTTTTGCGATTCGTTATTTGCGAATCGTTAAAATTCGCAATTAAGGATTCGCAAAATTTTACATTGATGCATGTGCCCCTTTATGAACTATCACTGTGGCTTGTTTTTAGCACTTTATCACACAATCTTTGCACATATTGCTATAAGGAGCGTCTTGTTTTAGTCTTACTAAGCACCTGGGGCTTCTTGTGTACGATTATACATTTATAATGCATTTTTATGTATTTTATGTAGCCCATTTATTAGTAAAGTGTTTTAATACTGTTCAGGCTTAAGTACTGTATTTCAATGCAAATATGTGTATTTAGGTATTGATAACCTTGTGTGTTTGGGCACTTGCCATCATTTTTGCCTCAAGGATTATATCCAGTATTAACATCTTCTAAAATTAACACTAAAAGTGTCCTAGTTATATGCTTTTATATGGAACTAATTAGGCACATTCTGTATTCAATCGTTTTTGTTCACGAGTACTATTTTGGTTTTAATGATTATTATGAACATTGTGAACATTATAAAGGTCCAACACAATTAGATTGTATCTTTAAGAAGACCTTTTTCCAACTTTGCGCTCCTTTCATAGCATTGTTTTTATGTTTACCTTTCACTATGACCTATCATGTTGTTGATTGGATATACTGTATTTAAAAGTGGTGGTCCGGCACCAGCGCGTTGAGTGAACAAGATCGCGGAGGCGATCGAAACGCGTCTGGGGCGGACACTTGTCTGCATTATTTATGGAACAATAAATTCTATCATGCATTGTTGAGCCCGATTACCTGGATTCTTTGGAAGTGTGTGCCTGTTCGTGGTCCGGACCTGTGATTTATCCCCTCCTAACAATTGGAGGTTCAGGACTGTTGTTACATATATATATATATATATATATATATATATATATTATCTACTGGCGGTCGCCAGTAGATAGTTATGGTTAGGACCTATTTTCCATAGGAAATCCGCGACATTCTATTTGAAATAACTCTCTTGCCGGTTGACGAATCTTCGCGAAATTTTCAAACTTTATGGCCCGCTCCGGTCCGCTCCTACCCTGAAAGTCTCGGAGTGATTCATCAAGCGGGGCCGAGAAAAAGGGGGTCCCAAAACGTGTTTTCCCCATTCATTTTCCCATAGGAAACTTTAGACACGGCTACAGCCCGAACTGCTGAACGGAATTACACCAAATTTGGCAAAGAGGTAGTTCTTGGTTCAGAAAGAACGCTTTTTGTTAAATGGTGTAAATCCGTTCAGTAGTTGCGGAGAAATTAAAAAAATAAGAGTCAAAAAATCAATTTCCCATAGGAAACTTTATGCAAGGCTACAGCCCGAACTGCTGAACGGAATTACACCAAATTTGGCAAAGAGGTAGTTCTTGGTTCAGAAAGAACCCTTTTGTTAAATGGTGTAAATCCGTTCAGTAGTTGCTGAGAAAATCAAAAGTAAAAACACATATATATCTGGGCGGAGCCTAACCACACATGTCATCGTGAGATCTGATTGGCTGTCAGCACTTCATCCTGGAATTGCTGGCAGCCATCTTGAGACCAATATACATGATAGTACCCCATTGAAATGCCTTGTAGTGAATCAAAGATTTTGAGGGTTACCAAAAGGAGAACTATTAAGGGTGATAACAGACTTTAGTTACATTAGAATTCATTTGTTGATGGTACCATACTAATTTCAGGAATTGTGGTGTGTTCTAAGGTGATTTTACCCTGTGAAAAACCTTCTGCTGGGATATCATGAATCATGTTTGAGAGAAAACTATTTTCACATGCTTGTCCCATACAGTTTTGGAAGGTGCTCCAGAAGCTAAAATGAGAGCATATTTTCTGTAAATTCACATTATCTTTCTCAGTCATGTGAGAATGAAGTCTGACATTCTCAGTAAAACATGTACATCCAACAAGGGCAGAGACTGTCAGTTGATTCCTTTGTGTTCTACTGCAGCTTCCCAGAGTGTTCTAAAGAACAACTAGAGTGCTAACAGCCTTACTTATGACAAAAGTATGGCACACCTGAAGCCATCTTGATTGGAATAAACTGGTAACACTTAAAACATTTAATTTAAAAAGGAACAAAATGATGGGGTTCATTTTGTCATAGAAATTATGGTTAGTGCTATAGAAAGAAAAATTAGGACATGTTTCAAGTGAGATCTCAAATATCTTCCTGTTATATTTCAACAGGAGCAGCCTGTCAGTTGATGCCTTTGTGTTCTACTGCAGCTTCCCAGAGTGTTCTAAAGAACAACTAGAGTGCTAACAGCCTTACTTATGACAAAAGTATGGCACACCTGAAGCCATCTTGATTGGAATAAACTGGTAACACTTAAAACATTTAATTTAAAAAGGAACAAAATGATGGGGTTAATTTTGTCATAAAAATTATGGGTAGTGCTGTAGAAAGAAAAATTAGGACATGTTTCAAGTGTGATCTCAAATATCTTCCTGTTATATTTCAACAGGAGCAGCCTGCCAGTTGATGCCTTTGTGTTCTACTGCAGCTTCCCAGAGTGTTCTAAAGAACAACTAGAGCGCTAACAGCCTTACTTATGACAAAAGTATGGCACACCGGAAGCCATCTTGATTGGAATAAACCGTTAATACTTAAAACATTTAATTTAAAAAGGAACAAAATGAGGGGGTTCTTTTTTAAATAGAAATTATGGTTAGTGCTGCAGAAAGAAAAATGAGGGCATGTTTTAAGTGAGATCTCAAATCCTCTTCTATTTCATTAGAAAATTCTGACATGCAGACTGAAACAATCACTTTCAATACCAGCAGCAGACTTCCAGTTAACTCCCTGGTGAGCAGTAGCTTTAGTACAGTGATCTAATGAGCAACTAGAGTGCTAACATTCTGAATTTATGGCAAATGTGAGACACATCTGAATGCCTTCTTGATGGAATCAAAGTAAAAAACTGAAAGCATTTCCTACTGAGGAGACTGCAGTAAATGAGGAAATTAGGAAACTTCATAACAAAGAAGTCTTCCAAGATGGCCACCAGAGAAAAAAGAGCCCAAATGTAGCACAAATATTACCCAGATGTAGCCCACATATAGCCCAATGACAAAAGTGTGCAAAACACTTTTTATTTTTAGTTTTTTTGCAGTTTTATGTAGTGCAGACTGGTCAGGTATTGGAGCGTTGCATCTTAAAACATGACCCCCTACACTACAAAAACACTACTGCACTACTCTAAACCCTAAAACACTACCCCAGCACGACTCCCTACACTACACAAGCACCACTGCACTATCCTAAACCCTAAAACACTACCCCCAGCATGACCCCCTACACTACACAAACACCACTGCACTACCCTAAACCCTAAAACACTACCCCCAGCACGATCCCCTACACTACCCAAACACCACTGCACTAACCTAAATCCTAAAACAATACCCCCAGCACGACCCCCTACACTACCCAAACACCACTGCACTACCCTAAAACATGACCCCCTACACTACACAAACACCACTGCACTACCCTAAACCCTAAAACACTACCCCCAGCACGACCCCCTACACTACACAAGCACCACTGCACTACCCTAAACCCTAAAACACTACCCCCAGAACGACCCCCTACACTGCCCGAACACCACTGCACTGCCCTAAACCTTGAAACACCAGCCCCTGCACGACCCCCTACACTGTTCGAACACCACTGCACTGCCCTAAACCCTGAAACACCACCCCCAGCACGACCCCCTACACTGCCCGAACACCACTGCACTGCCCTAAACCCTGAAACACCACCCCCTTCACGACCCCCTACACTGCCCGAACACCACTGCACTGCCCTAAACCCTGAAACACCACCCCCAGCACGGCCCCCTACACTGCCCAAACACCACTGCACTGCCCTAAACCCTGAAACACTATCCCCAGCAAGACCCCCTACACTGCCCAAACACCACTCCACTGCCCTAAACCCTGAAACATCACCCCCAGCAAGACCCCCTACACTGCCCGAACACCACTGCCCTAAACCCTGAAACACCACCCCCAGCACGACCCCCTACACTGCCCGAACACCACTGCACTGCCCTAAACCCTGAAACACCACCCCCAGCACGACCCCCTACACTGCACGAACACCACTGCTCTGCCCAAAACCCTGAAACACCAGCCCCAGCACGACCCCCTACACTGCCCGAACACCACTGCACTGCCCTAAACCCTGAAACACCAGCCCCAGCACGACCCCCTACACTGCCCGAACACCACTGCACTACCCTAAACCCAGAAACACCACCCCCAGCACGACCCCCTACACTGCCTGAGCACCACTGCACTGCCCTAAACCCTGAAACACCAGCCCCAGCATGACCCCCTACACTGCCCGAACACCACTGCACTGCCCTAAACCCTGAAACACCAGCCCCAGCACGACCACCTACACTGCACGAACACCACTGCACTGCCCTAAACCCTGAAACACCAGCCCCAGCATGACCCCCTACACTGCCCGAACACCACTGCACTGCCCTAAACCGTGAAACACAAGCCCCAGCACGACCCCCTACACTGCCAGAACACCATTGCACTGCCCTAAACCCTGAAACACCAGCCCCAGCACAACCCCCTACACTGCCCGAACACTACTGCACTGCCCTAAACCCTGAAACACCACCCCGTGCACGATCCCCTACACTGCCCGAACACCACTGCACTGCCCTAAACCCTGAAACACCACCCCCAGCACGACACCCTACACTGCCCGAACACCACTGCACTGCCCTAAACCCTGAAACACCATTCCCCCTGCACGACCCCCTACACTGCCCGAACACTACTGCACTGCCCTAAACCCTGAAACACCATCCCCAGCACGACCCCCTACACTGCACGAACACCCCTGCACTGCCCTAAACCCTGAAACACTACCCCCAGCAAGACCCCCTACACTGCCCGAACACCACTGCACTGCCCTAAACCCTGAAACATCACCCCCAGCAAGACCCCCTACACTGCCCGAACACCACTGCCCTAAACCCTGAAACACCACCCCCAGCAAGACCCCCT
This sequence comes from Calotriton arnoldi, assembly GCA_963921515.1. Lineage (NCBI taxonomy): Eukaryota > Metazoa > Chordata > Amphibia > Caudata > Salamandridae > Calotriton > Calotriton arnoldi. The sequence goes on from CAWUFW010027743.1 coordinate 11,221, forward strand.
ACACTGCCCGAACACCACTGCACTACCCTAAACCCTACAACACTACCCCCAGCACGACCCCCTACACTACACAAGCACCACTGCACTACCCTAAACCCTAAAACACTACCCCCAGAACGACCCCCTACACTGCCCGAACACCACTGCACTGCCCTAAACCTTGAAACACCAGCCCCTGCACGACCCCCTACACTGTTCGAACACCACTGCACTGCCCTAAACCCTGAAACACCACCCCCAGCACGACCCCCTACACTGCCGAACACCACTGCACTGCCCTAAACCCTGAAACACCACCCCCTTCACGACCCCCTACACTGCCCGAACACCACTGCACTGCCCTAAACCCTGAAACACCACCCCCAGCACGGCCCCCTACACTGCCCAAACACCACTGCACTGCCCTAAACCCTGAAACACTATCCCCAGCAAGACCCCCTACACTGCCCAAACACCACTCCACTGCCCTAAACCCTGAAACATCACCCCCAGCAAGACCCCCTACACTGCCCGAACACCACTGCCCTAAACCCTGAAACACCACCCCCAGCACGACCCCCTACACTGCCCGAACACCACTGCCCTAAACCCTGAAACACCACCCCCAGCACGACCCCCTACACTGCCCGAACACCACTGCACTGCCCTAAACCCTGAAACACCACCCCCAGCACGACCCCCTACACTGCCCGAACACCACTGCTCTGCCCAAAACCCTGAAACACAAGCCCCAGCACGACCCCCTACACTGCCCGAACACCACTGCACTGCCCTAAACCCTGAAACACCAGCCCCAGCACGACCCCCTACACTGCCCGAACACCACTGCACTACCCTAAACCCATAAACACCACCCCCAGCACGACCCCCTACACTGCCTGAGCACCACTGCACTGCCCTAAACCCTGAAACACCAGCCCCAGCATGACCCCCTACACTGCCCGAACACCACTGCACTGCCCTAAACCCTGAAACACCAGCCCCAGCACGACCACCTACACTGCACGAACACCACTGCACTGCCCTAAACCCTGAAACACCAGCCCCAGCATGACCCCCTACACTGCCCGAACACCACTGCACTGCCCTAAACCGTGAAACACTAGCCCCAGCACGACCCCCTACACTGCCAGAACACCATTGCACTGCCCTAAACCCTGAAACACCAGCCCCAGCACAACCCCCTACACTGCCCGAACACCACTGCACTGCCCTAAACCCTGAAACACCACCCCGTGCACGACCCCCTACACTGCCCGAACACCACTGCACTGCCCTAAACCCTGAAACACCACCCCCAGCACGACACCCTACACTGCCCGAACACCACTGCACTGCCCTAAACCCTGAAACATCACCCCCAGCAAGACCCCCTACACTGCCCGAACACCACTGCCCTAAACCCTGAAACACCACCCCCAGCAAGACCCCCTACACTGCCCGAACACCACTGCACTGCCCTAAACCCTGAAACACCAGCCCCAGCACGACCCCCTACATTGCCCGAACACCACTGCACTGCCCTAAACCCTGAAACACCACCCCCTGCATGACCCACTACACTGCCCGAACACCACTGCACTGCCCTAAACCCTGAAACACCATTCCCCCTGCACGACCCCCTACTCTGCCCGAACACTACTGCACTGGCCTAAACCCTGAAACACCATCCCCAGCACGACCCCCTACACTGCACGAACACCCCTGCACTGCCCTAAACCCTGAAACACTACCCCCAGCAAGACCCCCTACACTGCCCGAACACCACTGCACTGCCCTAAACCCTGAAACATCACCCCCAGCAAGACCCCCTACACTGCCCGAACACCACTGCCCTAAACCCTGAAACACCACCCCCAGCAAGACCCCCTACACTGCCCGAACACCACTGCACTGCCCTAAACCCTGAAACACCAGCCCCAGCACGACCCCCTACATTGCCCGAACACCACTGCACTGCCCTAAACCCTGAAACACCACCCCCTGCATGACCCACTACACTGCCCGAACACCACTGCACTGCCCTAAACCCTGAAACACCACCCCCAGCACGACCCCCTACACTGCCCGAACACCATTGCACTGCCCTAAACCCTGAAACACCACCCCCTGCACGACCCCCTACACTGCCCGAACACTACTGCACTGCCCTAAACCCTGAAACACCGCCCCCAGCATGACCCCCTACACTGCACGAACACTACTGCACTGCCCTAAACCTTGAAACACCAGCCCCAGCAAGACCCCCTACACTGCCCGAACACCACTGCACTGCCCTAAACCCTGAAACATCACCCCCAGCAAGACCCCTACACTGCCCGAACACCACTGCCCTAAACCCTGAAACACCACCCCCAGCAAGACCCCCTACACTGCCCGAACAACACTGCAGTGCCCTAAACCCTAAAACACCACCCCCAGCACGACCCCCTACACTGCCCGAACACCACTGCACTGCCTAAACCCTGAAACACCAGCCCCAGCAAGACCACCTACACTGCCCGAACACCACTGCACTGCCCTAAACCCTGAAACACCACCCCCAGCACGACCCCCTACACTGCCCGAACACCACTGCACTGCCCTAAACCCTGAAACACCACCCCCAGCACGACCCCCTACACTGCCCGAACACCACTGCACTGCCCTAAACCCTGAAACACCACCCCCAGCACGACCCCCTACACTGCCCGAACACCACTGCACTGCCCTAAACCCTGAAACACCACCCCCAGCATGACCCCCTACACTGCCCGAACACCACTGCACTGCCCTAAACCCTGACACACCACCCCCAGCACGACCCCTACACTGCCCGAACACCACTGCCCTAAACCCTGAAACACCACCCCCAGCACGACCCCCTACACTGCCCGAACACCACTGCACTGCCCTAAACCCTGAAACACCACCCCCAGCACGACCCCTACACTGCCCGAACACCACTGCACTGCCCTAAACCCTGAAACACCAGCCCCAGCACGACCCCCTACACTGCCCGAACACCACTGCACTGCCCTAAACCCTGAAACACCATCCCCTGCACGACCCCCTACACTGCCCGAACACCACTGCACTGCCCTAAACCCTGAAACACCACCCCCAGCACGACCCCCTACACTGCCCGAACACCACTGCACTGCCCTAAACCCTGAAACACCACCCCCAGCAAGACCCCCTACACTGCCCGAACACCACTGCACTGCCCTAAACCCTGAAACACCACCCCCAGCAAGACCCCCTACACTGCCCGAACACCACTGCACTGCCCTAAACCCTGAAACACCAGCCCCAGCACGACCCCCTACACTGCCCGAACACCACTGCACTGCCCTAAACCCTGAAACACCACCCCCAGCATGACCCACTACACTGCCCGAACACCACTGCACTGCCCTAAACCCTGAAACACCATCCCCTGCACGACCCCCTACACTGCCCGAACACCACTGCACTGGCCTAAACCCTGAAACACCATCCCCAGCACGACCCCCTACACTGCCCGAACACCCCTGCACTGCCCTAAACCCTGAAACACTACCCCCAGCAAGACCCCCTACACTGCCCGAACACCACTGCACTGCCCTAAACCCTGAAACATCACCCCCAGCAAGACCCCCTACACTGCCCGAACACCACTGCCCTAAACCCTGAAACACCACCCCCAGCAAGACCCCCTACACTGCCCGAACACCACTGCACTGCCCTAAACCCTGAAACACCAGCCCCAGCACGACCCCCTACATTGCCCGAACACCACTGCACTGCCCTAAACCCTGAAACACCACCCCCAGCATGACCCACTACACTGCCCGAACACCACTGCACTGCCCTAAACCCTGAAACACCACCCCCAGCACGACCCCCTACACTGCCCGAACACCATTGCACTGCCCTAAACCCTGAAACACCACCCCCTGCACGACCCCCTACACTGCCCGAACACCACTGCACTGCCCTAAACCCTGAAACACCAGCCCCAGCATGACCCCCTACACTGCCCGAACACTACTGCACTGCCCTAAACCCTGAAACACCAGCCCCAGCAAGACCCCCTACACTGCCCGAACACCACTGCACTGCCCTAAACCCTGAAACATCACCCCCAGCAAGACCCCCTACACTGCCCGAACACCACTGCCCTAAACCCTGAAACACCACCCCCAGCAAGACCCCCTACACTGCCCGAACAACACTGCACTGCCCTAAACCCTGAAACACCACCCCCAGCACGACCCCCTACACTGCCCGAACACCACTGCACTGCCTAAACCCTGAAACACCAGCCCCAGCACGACCCCCTACACTGCCCGAACACCACTGCACTGCCCAAAACCCTGAAACACCACCCCCAGCACGACACCCTACACTGCCCGAACACCACTGCACTGCCCTAAACCCTGAAACACCACCCCCAGCACGACCCCTACACTGCCCGAACACCACTGCACTGCCCTAAACCCTGAAACACCACCCCCAGCACGACCCCCTACACTGCCCGAACACCACTGCACTGCCCTAAACCCTGAAACACCAGCCCCAGCATGACCCCCTACACTGCCCGAACACCACTGCACTGCCCTAAACCCTGACTCACCACCCCCCTGCACGACCCCCTACACTGCCCTAAACCCAGAAACACCACCCCCAGCACGACCCCTACACTGCCCAAACACCACTGCACTGCCCTAAACCCTGAAACACCACCCCCAGCACGACCCCCTACACTGCCCGAACACCACTGCACTGCCCTAAACCCTGAAACACCAGCCCCAGCACAACCCCCTACACTGCCCGAACACCACTGCACTGCCCTAAACCCTGAAACACCACCCCGTGCACGACCCCCTACACTGCCCGAACACCACTGCACTGCCCTAAACCCTGAAACACCACCCCCAGCACGACACCCTACACTGCCCGAACACCACTGCACTGCCCTAAACCCTGAAACATCACCCCCAGCAAGACCCCTACACTGCCCGAACACCACTGCACTGCCTAAACCCTGAAACACCACCCCCAGCAAGACCCCCTACACTGCCCGAACACCACTGCACTGCCCTAAACCCTGAAACACCAGCCCCAGCACGACCCCCTACATTGCCCGAACACCACTGCACTGCCCTAAACCCTGAAACACCACCCCCTGCATGACCCACTACACTGCCCGAACACCACTGCACTGCCCTAAACCCTGAAACACCATTCCCCAGCACGACCCCCTACACTGCCCGAACACCACTGCACTGGCCTAAACCCTGAAACACCATCCCCAGCACGACCCCCTACACTGCCCGAACACCACTGCACTGCCCTAAACCCTGAAACACTACCCCCAGCAAGACCCCCTACACTGCCCGAACACCACTGCACTGCCCTAAACCCTGAAACATCACCCCCAGCAAGACCCCCTACACTGCCCGAACACCACTGCCCTAAACCCTGAAACACCACCCCCAGCAAGACCCCCTACACTGCCCGAACACCACTGCACTGCCCTAAACCCTGAAACACCAGCCCCAGCACGACCCCCTACATTGCCCGAACACCACTGCACTGCCCTAAACCCTGAAACACCACCCCTGCATGACCCACTACACTGCCCGAACACCACTGCACTGCCCTAAACCCTGAAACACCACCCCCAGCACGACCCCCTACACTGCCCGAACACCATTGCACTGCCCTAAACCCTGAAACACCACCCCCTGCACGACCCCCTACACTGCCCGAACACTACTGCACTGCCCTAAACCCTGAAACACCGCCCCCAGCATGACCCCCTACACTGCACCGAACACTACTGCACTGCCCTAAACCTTGAAACACCAGCCCCAGCAAGACCCCCTACACTGCCCGAACACCACTGCACTGCCCTAAACCCTGAAACATCACCCCCAGCAAGACCCCCTACACTGCCCGAACACCACTGCACCTAAACCCTGAAACACCACCCCCAGCAAGACCCCCTACACTGCCCGAACAACACTGCAGTGCCCTAAACCCTAAAACACCACCCCCAGCACGACCCCCTACACTGCCCGAACACCACTGCACTAAACCCGGAAACACCAGCCCCAGCAAGACCACCTACACTGCCCGAACACCACTGCACTGCCCAAAACCCTGAAACACCACCCCCAGCACGACACCCTACACTGCCCGAACACCACTGCACTGCCCTAAACCCTGAAACACCACCCCCAGCACGACCCCTACACTGCCCGAACACCACTGCACTGCCCTAAACCCTGAAACACCACCCCCTGCACGACCCCCTACACTGCCCGAACACCACTGCACTGCCCTAAACCCTAAAACTCTACCCCCAGCATGACCCCCTACACTGCCCGAACACCACTGCACTGCCCTAAACCCTGACTCACCACCCCCTGCACGACCCCCTACACTGCCCGAACACCACTACACTGCCCTAAACCCAGAAACACCACCCCCAGCACGACCCCCTACACTGCCCGAACACCACTGCACTGCCCTAAACCCTGAAACACCAGCCCCTGCACGACCCCCTACACTGCCCGAACACCACTGCACTGCCCTAAACCCTGAAACACCACCCCCAGCACGACCCCCTACACTGCCTGAACACCACTGCCCTAAACCCTGAAACACCACCCCCAGCAAGACCCCCTACACTGCCCGAATACCACTGCACTGCCCTAAAGCCTGAAACACCACCTCCAACACAACCCCCTACACTGCCTGAACACCATTGCTCTGCCCTAAACCCTGAAACACTGCCCCCAGCAAGACCCCCTACACTGCCCGAACACCACTGCACTGCCCTAAACCCTGAAACACCACCCCCAGCACGACCCCCTACACTGCTCGAACACCACTGCACTGCCCTAAACCCTGAAACACCACCCCCAGCACGACCCCCTACACTGCCCGAACACCACTGCTCTGCCCAAAACACTGAAACACCAGCCCCAGCATGACCCCCTACACTGCCCGAACACCACTGCACTGCCCTAAACCCTGAAACACCAGCCCCAGCACGAACCCCTACACTGCCCGAACACCACTGCACTACCCTAAACCCAGAAACACCACCCCCAGCACGACCCCCTACACTGCCCGAGCACCACTGCCTGCACTGCCCTAAACCCTGAAACACCAGCCCCAGCACGACCCCCTACACTGCCTGAACACTACTGCACTGCCCTAAACCATGAAACACCATCCCCAGCACGACCCCCTACACTGCACGAACACCACTGCACTGCCCTAAACCCTGAAAAACTACCCCCAGCAAGACCCCCTACACTGCCCGAACACCACTGCACTGCCCTAAACCCTGAAACACCAGCCCCAGCACGACCCCCTACACTGCCCGAACACCACTGCACTGCCCTAAACCCTGAAACACCAGCCCCAGCACGACCCCCTACACTGCCCGAACACCACTGCACTGCCCTAAACCCTGAAACACCACCCCCAGCACGACCCCCTACACTGCCCGAACACCACTGCACTGCCCTAAACCCTGAAACACCACCCCTGCACGACCCCCTACACTGCCCGAACACTACTGCACTGCCCTAAACCCTGAAACACCAGCCCCCAGCATGACCCCCTACACTGCACCGAACACCACTGCACTGCCCTAAACCCTGAAACACTACCCCCAGCAAGACCCCCTACACTGCCCGAACACCACTGCACTGCCCTAAACCCTGAAACATCACCCCCAGCAAGACCCCCTACACTGCCCGAACACCACTGCCCTAAACCCTGAAACACCACCCCCAGCAAGACCCCCTACACTGCCCGAACAACACTGCAGTGCCCTAAACCCTAAAACACCACCCCCAGCACGACCCCCTACACTGCCCGAACACCACTGCTCTGCCCTAAACCCTGAAACACCAGCCCCAGCAAGACCCCTACACTGCCCGAACACCACTGCACTGCCCTAAACCCTGAAACACCAGCCCCAGCACGACCCCCTACACTGCCCGAACACCACTGCACTGCCCTAAACCCTCAAACACCAGCCCCAGCACGACCCCCTACACTGCCCGAACACCACTGCACTACCCTAAACCCTGAAACACCAGCCCCAGCAAGACCCCCTACACTGCCCGAACACCACTGCACTGCCCTAAACCCTGAAACACCAGCCCCAGCAAGACCCCCTACACTGCCCGAACACCACTGCACTGCCCTAAACCCTGAAACACCACCCCCAGCAAGACCCCCTACACTGCCCGAACACCACTGCGCTGCCCTAAACACTGAAACATCAGCCCCAGCAAGACCCCCTACACTGCGCGAACACCATTGCACTGCCCTAAACACTGAAACACCACCCCCAGCAAGACCCCCTACACTGCCCGAACACCACTGCACTAAACCCGGAAACACCAGCCCCAGCAAGACCACCTACACTGCCCGAACACCACTGCACTGCCCAAAACCCTGAAACACCACCCCCAGCACGACACCCTACACTGCCCGAACACCACTGCACTGCCCTAAACCCTGAAACACCACCCCCAGCACGACCCCTACACTGCCCGAGCACCACTGCACTGCCCTAAACCCTGAAACACCACCCCCTGCACGACCCCCTATACTGCCCGAACACCACTGCACTGCCCTAAACCCTAAAACTCTACCCCCAGCATGACCCCCTACACTGCCCGAACACCACTGCACTGCTCTAAACCCTGACTCACCACCCCCTGCACGACCCCCTACACTGCCCGAACACCACTACACTGCCCTAAACCCAGAAACACCACCCCCAGCACGACCCCCTACACTGCCCAAACACCACTGCACTGCCCTAAACCCTGAAACACCACCCCCAGCACGACCCCCTACACTGCCCGAACACCACTGCACTGCCCTAAACCCTGAAACACCAGCCCCTGCACGACCCCCTACACTGCCCGAACACCACTGCACTGCCCTAAACCCTGAAACACCACCCCCAGCACGACCCCCTACACTGCCTGAACACCACTGCCCTAAACCCTGAAACACCACCCCCAGCAAGACCCCCTACACTGCCCGAATACCACTGCACTGCCCTAAAGCCTGAAACACCACCTCCAACACAACCCCCTACACTGCCTGAACACCATTGCTCTGCCCTAAACCCTGAAACACTGCCCCCAGCAAGACCCCCTACACTGCCCGAACACCACTGCACTGCCCTAAACCCTGAAACATCACCCCCAGCAAGACCCCCTACACTGCCCGAACACCACTGCCCTAAACCCTGAAACACCACCCCCAGCACGACCCCCTACACTACTCGAACACCACTGCACTGCCCTAAACCCTGAAACACCACCCCCAGCACGACCCCCTACACTGCCCGAACACCACTGCTCTGCCCAAAACACTGAAACACCAGCCCCAGCATGACCCCCTACACTGCCCGAACACCACTGCACTGCCCTAAACCCTGAAACACCAGCCCCAGCACGAACCCCTACACTGCCCGAACACAACTGCACTACCCTAAACCCAGAAACACCACCCCCAGCACGACCCCCTACACTGCCCGAGCACCACTGCCTGCACTGCCCTAAACCCTGAAACACCAGCCCCAGCACGACCCCCTACACTGCCTGAACACTACTGCACTGCCCTAAACCATGAAACACCATCCCCAGCACGACCCCCTACACTGCACGAACACCACTGCACTGCCCTAAACCCTGAAAAACTACCCCCAGCAAGACCCCCTACACTGCCCGAACACCACTGCACTGCCCTAAACCCTGAAACATCACCCCCAGCAAGACCCCCTACACTGCCCGAACACCACTGCCCTCAAACCCTGAAACACCACCCCCAGCAAGACCCCCTACACTGCCCGAACACCACTGCACTGCCCTAAACCCTGAAACACCAGCCCCAGCACGACCCCCTACACTGCCCGAACACCACTGCACTGCCCTAAACCCTGAAACACCACCCCGTGCATGACCCCCTACACTGCCCGAACACCACTGCACTGCCCTAAACCCTGAAACACCAGCCCCAGCACGACCCCCTACACTGCCCGAACACAACTGCACTGCCCTAAACCCTCAAACACTCCCCCAGCACGACCCCCTACACTACCCGAACACCACTGCACTGCCCTAAACCCTAAAACACTCCCCCAGCACGACCCCCTACACTGCCCGAACACCACTGCACTGCCCTAAACCCTAAAACACTCCCCCCAGCATGACCCCCTACACTACCCAAACACCACTGCACTGCCCTAAACCCTAAAACACTCCCCCAGCATGACCCCCTGCACGACCCAAACACCACTGCACTGCCCTAAACCCTGAAACACCACCCCCAGCAAGACCCCCTACACTGCCCGAACACCACTGCACTGCCCTAAACCCTGAAACACCACCCCCAGCACGACCCCCTACACTGCCCGAACACCACTGCACTACCCTAAACCCTAAAACACGACCTCCTACACTACACAAAGACCACTGCACTACCCTAAACCCTAAAACACTACCCCCAGCACGACCCCTACACTACACAAACACCACTGCACTACCCTAAACCCTAAAACACTACCCCCTACACTACACAAACACCACTGCACTACCCTAAACCCTAAAACAATACCCCCAGCACGAACCCCTACACTACCCAAACACCACTGCACTACCCTAAACCCTAAAACACTACCCCCAGCAGTACCCCTACACTACCCAAACACCATTGCACTACCCTAAACCCTAAAACACTACCCCCAGCAGTACCCCCTACACTACCCAAACACCACTGCACTACCCTAAACCCTAAACCACTACCCCCAGCACGACCCCCTACACTACCCAAACACCACTGCACTACCCTAAACCCTAAAACACTACCCCCAGCACAACCCCCTACACTACCCAAACACCACTGTAATACCCTAAACCCTAAAACACTCCCCCAGCACGACTCCCTACACTATCCAAACACCACTGCACTACCCTAAACCCTAAATCTACCCCCAGCATGACCCCCTACACTACACAAACACCACTGCACTACCCTAAACCCTAAAACACTACCCCCAGCACGACCCCCTTCACTACCTAAACACAACTACACAATTTGTTACAGGCGTTGCAACGCAGGCCTGTGGTGCTTACTGGAAGTACTTGGTGGGCTAGTTGGGCCCCAGGGACCCTCAGGATTCAAGGTGACCTAATCCCCCAACTTAAAACGCGCCACGGGGCGCGTTTGCACAGTGGTGAAGGGAGGGGGCGGGGCCTCAGGTGACATGTGCGCAAACACGCCCCTTGAATCCTGAGGGACCCTGGGGCCAACTAGCCCACCAGGTACCTTCAGTAAGCACAACAGAGTTGCGTTGCAGAGAGGTGAAAAAAGGTGCGTGGCCTCGGAACGCCTCTCTGCAACTCAGCTCTGTGGTCCTAACTGTAGGTACCTGGGGGGCTAGTTGGGCCCCAGGGACCCTCAGGATTCAAGGGGACTTAATCCCGCAACTTAAAACGCACCACGGGGCGCGTTTGCACACGCGTTTTAAGAGGTAGTTTTAATCCCCCTGCCCTTATATGTACTAGGGACTTACAGAGGAGGTCATGCTAATCACAGGGGTACCCCAACGCATAGTGTTCCCTAGTGTATGTAGGTGTTTTCACTGTATTCTAAGTGTCTTTTAGCATAGCACTGACTCTGGTTAGTCAGAGTCAGTTACCACCAGTACCCGTCTGAAAAAGTTGTGGGCACAGGATGATTTTGCAACATGGCCTCTTTCTGCTCCTCTGTTGGTTCTTTCTGCACATCTTTTGCTTCTTCCTGCACTTTTCTTCGTCTTTGTGGACTTCTGTTGCTTCTTTCTGCATTTCTTTTGCTTCTTTCTGCGCGTTTTTCTTCTTTCTTCACATGTCCTACCTCTGTAGGCATAGTTAGAAACTAGCATTTAAAAAGCCTTTGAAATTCACTTAAAAAATCATAGGTTTCAGGCACGTTATAGTTAGAAATTAGCATTTAAAAAACCTTTGAAATTCACTGAAAAAACCATAGGTTTCAGACACGTTATAGTTAGAAATTAGCATTTAAAAAACCTTTGAAATTCACTGAAAAAACCATAGGTTTTAGGGACAGTTATAGTTAGTTGGACATTTCACTCGTACAAAACCATAGAAATTCCCCGTTATAGTTAGTTCAGCTAACTATAACTCGCGCCCCGCAATGCACTGCTGATGACGTCACATATTACATCACTCATGACATGGTCAGTGACATCACTGATGACATCACTGATGACATCTCAAATGACATCACTGATGACATCATCCATGTGATAATTTCATGCATCTTCTCACACCCTAATATAGCTTTTGATACACCCACTCTAAATTACAGACTGCCATTCTCAAAACCATACACACTCCAATACCAATAACTACATACCCACTCACTGATTCTTAGGTCTACACACACACATCTACTCACTCACCCGTACAGTCACTCATACTTACAGTCACTCAGTACAGGACTATCATATGCACTCATACACCTATATAAACACTCACACACCGCCACTCATCCATAGAGGTACTCACACACCTAGTCAGTCATGCAAAAAATTAATCACACACCCATTTACTCACCTATACAGTTATACACACACCAGCTCACTTACTCATACAAATACTAGCACATTCTTACGCTCTTATACAATAACTGATACAAGCACACACGCATCCATACAGCCACTCTCACAATCACACACTCTCACTTATAGCCATTTAAATACTCTAACACACATATATACTGCCTTTTACATATGTAGTTACTCGCACATGTACCACTGAGATATACATTCACTCACTAACACACCCATACACACACTCACCCACCCAAGCAGTCCATCACAGATGCACTCTTGAAATCATGCACCCAGTGAATCACCCACTCACACATCTATGTACAGAGTCACACACACCCCACCCACACAAACACTCAGGCAGCCATACAGATACTCAGAGAACCAATCAATAACCCATATAGACACTCATGTAGCTATTCGCAAATCCATGCATCCACTTACACACCAACAAACAGACGGATACAGACATTCACACAGTTTAGTCACTAACCCATGCATTCAGTAAGATACGTTTAATCACTCACTTGTAGAGTCAGTCACGCACGTACTAAATCATCCATTCAGACACTTAAACACCCACTCATTCTTCAATACGCCTTTCCCTATATATATTAAACATATTTAAACTTTACAGAAACACACAGTCACTGGATGATGTCATCAGTGATTTCATTTGAGATGTCATCAGTGATGTCATCAGTGATGTCACTGACCATGTCATGAGTGATGTAATATGTGACGTCATCAGCAGTGCATTGCGGGGCGCGAGTTATAGTTAGCTGAACTAACTATAACGGGGGAATTTCTATGGTTTTGTACGAGTGAAATGTCCAACTAACTATAACTGTCCCTAAAACCTATGGTTTTTTCAGTGAATATATATATATACACACATATATATATATATAGAGAGACACACACACACACACAAAGGTTACAGGGACGTTATACTTAGGCTCAGATTTCACTCATACAATACCAGTGAAATTCAGCAGTTATAATTACCTGAGCTAACTATAACTTATGTCCCCGCAATGCACTGCAAATTACCTCACATATTACATCATCACTCATGACATGGTCAGTGACATCACTGATGACATCACTGTTGACATCTCAAATGACATCACTGATGACATCATCCACAGAAACACTCACACACCCACTCACACCCCCATACAACCTCTCATACACCCACTCACTCACCCACACAACCACTCACATACTCATTCACAGAACCATACAAGTACTCACACAACCACTCACTCATCCATAGAGCCACTCACTCACACACCCACTCACTCACTCATGCAGCCAGGCAATGCGTAACTT
>CAWUFW010027744.1:0-25175 GCA_963921515.1 Calotriton arnoldi
TTGCATTTATATAGCACTTGCTACCCTTGATGGGGTGCTAAAGCGCTTTTTCGGCGAGTAGCACGCTACTTCGGAACCCATAAAGGATTAGCGGTGAATTAGTATAGTGAAAATATGAAAGTAATTTGAGTGGTGGAAATGTTAGTCAGTTATTTGGACTGAGAAGAATAGTGGAGGGATAGGGAAGGGGAAAAGGTTTGCATTTATATAGGGCTTGCTACCCCTGAGGGGGTGTTGAAGCGCTTTTTCGGTGTATAGCACGCTACTTATGAACCCATAAAGGATTAGTGGCGAATTAGTATAGTGAAAATTTGAAAGCAATTTGAGTGGTGGATATGTTAGTCAGATTATTTGGATTGAGAAGGATAGTGGAGGGATAGAGAAGGGAAAAAAGGTTTGCATTTATATAGCGCTTGCTACCCGTGATGGGGGTTGAAGTGCATTTTCGGCGAGTAGCACGCTACTCTGGAACCCATAAAGGATTAGTGGTGAAATAGTATAGTGAAATATGAAATTAATTTGAGTGGTGGACATGTTAGTCTGTTATTTAGATTGAAAAGGATAGTGAAGGGATAGCAGGGAAAGATTTCGATTTTTTTTGTTTGTTTTGGAGTAGGAGGAGGCTTGGAATGAGTAAAAGGGAGGTTGAGGGGATAAGTAAAAGGCATGTGGAGGGGGAGGAGTCAGAGGGAGGGTTTAGAAAGGCTTGTTTTGGGGATCGGAATAGTAAATAGAGGTATGAGATGATGCAAGGAGAGGTGGAGTAGGGAAGAGTCTCGAAAGGGTTATTTTGGGGATCATAGTAGTGGTAGGGGGTTTGGGATGAATGAGAGTGTGGTGGTGATGGATATATTGATAGAGGTATAGGGTGAGAAATAGGCTAGTGAATTGGAAAGAGTAGTAGCAAGAGGTTTGAGATGAGTTAGAGTTGAGCTAGAGGGTATATTGAGAGTGGTATAGGGTGAAAAATAGGGTAGTGCATTGGATATGCTGAATTAGAAGAAAATAATAAATAAGTAAAAGTAATAAATATATAGATCCAAAAGTAATAAAGATATAGATCCATAAGTACATGGAAGGTATACTGTATTGTATTGTAATAGCATTTATATAGCGCTTACTACCCCATACGAGGTGTTGAAGCGCTTTTTTGTGAGTAGCATGCTGCTCGGGAACCCATAAAGGATTAGTGGTTATTAGTATAGTAAAATATTAAAGTAATTTGAGTGGTGGATATGTTAGTCAGTTATGTGGATTGAGAAGGATAGGGGAGGGATAGAAGAGGGAAAAGGTTTGCATTTATATAGTGCTTGCTACCCCTGATGGGGTGTTGAAGTGCTTTTTCAGTTAGTAGCACGCCACTCCAGAACCCATAAAGGTTTAGTGGTGAATTAGTATAGTGAAATATGAAAGTAATTTGAGTGGTGGATATGTTAGTCAGTTGTTTGGATTGAGAAGGATAGCGGAGGGATAGAAGAGGGAAAAAGGTTTGCATTTATATAGCGCTTGCTACCTCTGATGAAGTGTTGAAGCGAGTTTTTCGGAGAGTAGCACAATACTCCGAACCCATAAAGGGTTAGTGGTGAATTAGTATAGTAAAATATGAAAGTAATTTGAGTGGTGGATATGTTAGTCAGTTATTTGGATTGAGAAGGATAGGAGAGGGAAAAGGTTTGCATTTATATCGCGCTTGCTACCCCGGATGAGGTTTTGAAGTGCTTTTTTGGCGAGTAGCATGCTACTCCCGAACCCGTAAAGGATTAGTGGTGAATTAGTATAGTGAAATATGAAATTAATTTGAGAGGCAAACATGTTAGTCTGTTATTTGGATTGAAATGGTAGTGGAGGGATAGAAGAGGGAAGAATTTAGAAATGTTTTGTTGTTGTTTGTTTTTAATCAATCAACCAATCAGGGGTTTGTAAAGTGCACTACTCACCCGTTAGGGTCTCAAGGCACTGGGGGGGGGGGTGCAGCTCGGTTGGGGTCATCTGAAGAGCCAAGTCTTGAGGTCTTTCCTGAACTGGAGCAGTGTAGGACTTTGCCAGAGGTGGAGGGGGAGGTCGTTCCAGGTCTTGGCTGCGAGGTTGGAGAAGGACTTTCCACCCGCTCTGTTCATTTAGAAGTGTGGGACGGTGGCCAGGGAGAGGTCGGCTGAACTGAGGTTTCTCGTGGGAGCAAAAGAAGGCAGTATATGTAGATTAAAGATGCATTACATAAACTCTGGCTTTCAAATGTTGTACTTTAAATTAGTTTTATTTATTTTTATATATATATATATTTTTTTTTAGATCAATAGTGAAACAATTGTAGATACATAGTTATGATAAAAAGATTTACTTATTTATGCAGTCACTGCTATACATGTTAAGAACATAGAATAATGTAACTATCAGTAATATGTACATTTTTTAAGCAGAACTAATGAATATCTATATATAATAATTTTTTAAACATGCGATATTCTACACGTTTATACAAAGCAATGCACATATATAGGTACATATCTATAGTACAAATAAATGCTTATATACAGAGAGATATGCTGTATATTTCTATCTGTTTGTGTATGGTGGTTATGTGGGGAAGAGCCAATTCTTGAGTAGTTTTCTGAAGATAAGGTGGTTATCTGTGGATCTTATGTTAAGGGGTAAAGAGTACAATAGTTTAAATGCCTCTGTGTTGGGCGAGACAAAGCAAGATCTGTTATTTGCAGTGACACAATTCTGCACAACTGTTTGTGTCTTAAAGGCTTGATTTAGTTGATATAGGTTCCTATGAGTTCAGATAACTTAATTTTTTCTTTCCATTCTCCCCAAACCAACATCCCTCGTGTGCTGCATCTGACACCTTCTGCTCTGTATAGGTGGACAAGCCAACAAATTAACAGGTAGAGGTGAGCCAAGGGTCAGCTCTCTATCAGAGAGCATGTGTACAGCCTTAAAAATATTTGGAATGTAAATCAAGCGCCAGAGATCATATTATAACATAAGTGGGTCTCCAAAAATTCAAAAGTGTATTTCTTTCACATGCAGAAGTGTTCCATTTTAGCACTTCAGATTACATCACTGCATTCAATGTATTTATCAAAAGTGAGAGTTTTTAAACATGACCTGAAAAACATTCCTGCCACCGCCCTGATGACAGGGGCCGTGTGTACTGTATATGTGGGCTAGATTCTCATTATAAATGGAGCAAATGTTTAGTCAATTAAATCAATCAAGTTTGTTTGTACAGCACACATGCTGAGCTCATGCATTTGAAGGTGCTCTCAACGGCAATAACGAAGAAAGAGGGGCTCAGCAAAATAAAATATTTGCCCAGGATCACACAACTTGGGACCAGTTTAAAGGTCAAGAGGATTGCATTACAGTTAGGTTGAGTAGATTATTCAAGTCACTTTAATTGGAGGTATGGTAAAATGTTTACGATTGTTCGAGCCATGTTTAGATGTGATAATCTGATAGAATTTTCTGAGGCTAGAATGCACCAAGAGGAGCAGCGTTCGACTGGGCTAATGATAAATTGTGCAGTATGAAAGGCATTCTTGGGCGCATTCGGTGAATACTGGGTTGTGTCTGGCTTGGAACAGTTGTTTATTAACAGTGTCCATAAGAAGAATACTGGTACCCTCCAAGAGGTTAGACAGATTATTCCATTAAGGCCTGTGACTGAGCACAGTGAAGACAAACAGTTAAGGCTTATTCCAGGTTGTGATGGGTCTATACAAGTTCCACTCAATAATATGAACGTACTGTTATTGTTAAACTTCATAGCAGATGGCCATCTTGGAATGGTATTGTGCATAGTATAGTTTTAAAGTTCCTACATTGCAAAATATTAGCCATCTTGGAATCGTAAGCCAACGATACGCCCTGCACAAAACCATTCCACGATGGCAGCTCAGCAAACATCACACAGAGGAGCCATTTTAGAAAGGCACCGTGCATAGTAGATCACTGTTCCACCAACCCAAGATGTAGGAATATGCTGCATCTAAGCTTGGCCACCATCTTAAAATGGACAACAATGATACCCTATGGACAATACTATTCCAAGATGTCAGACCATTTTAGAAGGTGTTTGAAAGCAGTAGCCATGCAGGACTGGTGATCAATCGAACAGCAAGTGAGAAACCCTGTATCACTGTATGGAGAGCTATTAAAAGAAAACAAACACACAAAAAAAGGCAGACAAAGAAATTAAAAGGAGACCAATACAAAAGAGAATATGAAAAACAAACAAAAAGACGTAGGGTGCGTATAGTGACCCCGAGGGTAAGTACCCAATTGGCTACTACCCTACACTCCCCTAACACCCCTAGAGTCAGCATTTAGGAGAGCCCTTGGCAACAGAGAAACCGATCCTGCCGACCTGAAAGAGGAATGCGAAGAGTCGATAAGAGCAAGAACTGAAGCCCCAGCAACTGACTTGGCACCAACTCTGATAGCCTGCCTGCTGACTTCAACAATTGTGCCAAATGACGACTTGCCTGCAGCTGCTGAGTCGCTAAAGTCCAGGAGACCTGACAGCTCTTCACCCAGGACCCAAGAACTCCTGAGAAGTAGCAGACCCGCTTCCCTGCATCCTGCAGTCACCCAAAGACTCCTGAGAGGACTCAGTGACCGCAGAAACCCAACCCCTGAAGACACAGCTGCACCCGTCGCTTCAAGCCAGAGTTGAAGTGGACCAACTGTGTCATTGTGGTTTCCCAGCTCTCCAGAGACCGAGTCCACTGTGGTTTTGCCCCCAGTGAACTCCGACGTCGCCTGCAGACTCTGCATGCAGGCCCCTTCTACCGAAACTGCTCCCGGTAAGGAAAACCTGACGTCTAAAGACACCTCTGCATCAGTCGCCCCGGGCCATGGAGAAGAGGACCAAAGGTGACCCTACATTCCAAAGCAACGTGAGTCCTGAGCCCCCCTGTTGGTTCAGCCCAACTGGCCTCCCAGTCAAAGCCTGCAGCCTCTTTACGTGAAGACCACTCACCATAGAGTAACATTGGGCACCCAACGCCGCCCTGCACCCGGCCGCCCCAGCGCCGCCAGTGGTATTCTGCTGACTCTGCTTTGGACCCTGCCTACCACTCACCTTAACTCCTGGGGACTGGCCCCATAAGTCTCTGTACTGTACCTGAATGCCGCACTTGCTTTTCCTCCCATAGGATAACACTACAGCTCCTGAAAATTGCACTAAACATAAACTTTTAAAATACTGTAGGAAGCTGATTCTTTATGTGGCATACCAATAACTAGGTATATTGTGTAAAGAGTCCAGAGATTCCCCCAGAAGTGTACGGGGCTCAATGTAAACCCAAAGTGCTCTATTTGTGGTAGTGTGGTCGAGCAGCCTTAGGCCTAACACAGAGGAGTGTAAGTCATTTGTTATGCACACAGTGACTAAAATGACAGCTCAAAAAGGAGATCCACACCTATTTTGTAAAAATAAGCTTCTTTCAAGATTTATTTTAAGAACAAGATGTATGTTAAAAGGTAAGTACTTTTTAAAGAAAAATACTTTTCACTTTCAAAAATACAGTGCAATTTTTCAGTTAAGCAATCAGCAACAAGAATGCAGTTTTGCAAAAAAAAAAAAAGTTGCAGTTTTGGAGGTAAGTACACAACTTACAAATCCAGTCTTCGGAGTCTGTGGTCAACACCAGGCCGGGTGCAGAGGCCAAACACGGGGTTGGGCGCCCAATGTTAACCAATGGAGACTGGGGGTGAAAGAAGATGCGCTGCTCACAGATGAGTAAAGCGGTGTCAGGGGTCGATCTCCTGGGGTGGCGTAAGCACGAGGGAAGGAGGGGGGCAGCACCAAACTTATACCCTCAGGAGCACAGAGGTGGCTGGGTGCAGAGTGCCAATACAGTGTTGGGTGCTCAATGCAACTCAATGGAGGAGATTGGTTTTGTAAAGAGGCTGCAGGCTCGGGCCAGGAGGCTAAACGTAAAAAACCCAAAGCTGCCCAGATAAGTTCAAAAGCTAGGGGATGTAGGGACAGTAATACAGCTAAAGTCTCAACTGTTAAATCCCCAAAAATAGGTCATTCACAATCAGCAAGCTGAATAGTAGTGCCCATCTCTTGAGATGGAAAGTTACAATCAATATATCGCACAAGGATTTTACTGGTTACAGAACAAAGCAGGCTGGCATTTGTTCGCCCATAACAGTTACTTCATTTAACTGACACCACAGAGTAGCCAAGGACTCAGAAGTAGAATATTCTACACCCATAACCCCTGTAGGAAACTGCATTTTGGTACTATTGGCTGAGCTTTTACAGGGTTCTTCTCAATGATCTTTACATTTCTGGGGCATTAACATACACATATGTAATACAGTTTGGAATTAAAATGCACTCTCAAACTGCTGTCTGCCAGATTGCAAAAAAGACCTACACACCCTAATCAAACACTATACACCAGAAGAACCGGGGAACATCCTCCTCACTGGCCCACAACAAAGATGGGGTACTCAGGATTGTGTCTCTGCTTCTCCGGACCCTGCCGATTGTCTTCCTCAGGGCAAAGCTTTCCCTCATCTCTGCATAATCACAGATGTTGGTGAAAAGGCACAAGACAAATCAACTATGATCGAGATCGGTGATATTCCAGTACCTGAAAACATCAGTAATGGGGATCAGGGAGTAGATTAAATGCAACAGTAAACAGCTAATTTAAAAGCCATAAAAACAGCAAGGAAATTCATGGCTGATTAATAGAGGTAAAACACATAGGTCAGACAGTACCATGCAACTATGTTTACAAACAGTTTGTAGAGGGTCTTTAAAACAAACGAGACAAGCACCACTTCTAGCAATTTAGGTACCAAGGAGGCAAATGCCCATTAACTAAACTGATTTAGAGGGAAGATATGATAATTTCAGAAAGTAAAGAAACCAAGCTTTTATATGTCTCGCATTTCATTTTCTATTGCTCTTGTTTCCCATACGCTTCCACATAATGTGGTGGTAAAAGGTCGAGAGCAAGAAAGTATAACTGAACATATGGCATGAGGTGGTTCCCATTCCCTGTGTTACCCAAATGTAATTTTCTGTTTGAACGTCCACTGTGCCCCTCCCACACAGCTTCATTAAGTGATTCTTTCACATAAAACCTTCTTTCTAATGTAAAGAGAAGAATGGTCAGCATCTTGTGTTGCTAAGCAGCCATCAACACTGTGGGGTCGATTCCGATTCGGGCCGGAAAAAGCACCGACCGACTCGGAGCCGGAAAAATTACCGACCGACACGTACCAGTGGCGCCCGACACGCCAAGTACGATGCAAGCCGCGATAAATCCGACCGACACGTCAGGAAACCAAGCCGACCGACCGAGCCGCTCGGAAAATAGCAATCCGGCCGGAAAAACACGCGAATTCAACCGACCGACACGCACCCGGAACAAATCCGACCGAATCGTACCCGCCAACTCCAACCCGCAAAGTACGATGCAAGGCGCGAAAAACACGACCGAGTCGGACGGAGGACAAGCCATACGACCGACACGCATACAAAACCGAGCCGAAGCAACACAATACACCGCGACCGACGCGTACGCAGCATACAAAACTGCACAAACACAGCGTGAACGAAACGGAAAACACCGTACGAGACCAATGCAGGGTCCGACTCGGTCACAAGAACGTTTCCAACATACACAAACAGCACAAAGGAAAAATCAACCAAAAAAAGGCCAAACAAGCAATTACCAAGCCAATAAATACTGGGGGGGGTGGGGACAGAGAACAAAGACACACCCACAACTCCACCTATATAAAGGACACAAATCACTACCATGAGCCTTTGCAAATGCCATTCCACTGCCAGCACCCAAGAGAAAGCAACCACACACCCACAGCTCATCCCTCACACAAGCCACACACCAGCAGCACACCAACAAATACCTACCTCACATACACCCAGCACAACACACACCCACACACCCTCACCTGCACACCAACACACACATCACCCACCATCACCACCCATCACCATGCCCCCCAAGAAGAATCACAAGTTCCTAGATTGTGAATTGGAAGTCCTGGTAGACGAGATCCTCAGGGTAGAGCCACAGCTGTTTGGCACATTGGTCCAACAGACCCCCATGTCGCAGAAAACCAAGATGTGGGAGAGGATCATCAACAGGGTGAACGCCCAATCACCATGTCGGCGCACAAAGAGCGACATCCAGAACAGGTGGTATGACGTGCGCAGGAGGGTACGGAAACTGCTGAAGCAAGACTACATCAACAGCCAACACACCGGCAGTGGCCCTCCTGCCAAGCCAATATACCTCAGGCCCTGGGAGGAGAAGGTGCGGGCCATCCTACCGCCAGTGAGCATATATGGACTAGAGGACATCCCAGAGCCTGGTGAGTACACAACAAATGTACACAATATACTGCCACAAAACACACACACATCACTGTCAAGGGGAAAGTCAAACCATGCACTCATAGCAATCACACAGCAACCAGAACAGAATCATCCCAAAATGTGTATGTCAGTCAGAGAAACACAACACATGCCATCAAAAAAGTCACATCCAACTGTGCCAACACATGTACAAACACAACCACAACTACAGCTAGGCAGTGGCACAAATAGAACCAACAAACACATCCACACATGTAGCCACCACAACAACACCAACACACAGTGAAGACCACTCAAAGGAAGGAATTCTGTGTATGCTGGCCAAGTCAGTGTAGCCAATAGCATCATGGGAGTCGCAGTCACACATATTGCCCCCCACAACTGTCCCATCAACACCACCATGAACCATGCGCACATCACAGGGAGTGGAGAAGGACTCACAAGATGGCTGACACTGGCTACTGCTGTGAGGAGCACAAGGCCCTGCTGGCAACTGTGCACCAACAAACAGCAGGACACCACTGACTGACATCCTGAGAGACAACTTACACTCCCTGCAATGCAAGCACGTTCCATGGTGGGATATCTGGCTGGCTGGGTGGGAAGGGGGACTTGCAGCACTGACCATAGTCACCAGCACCTCCCCTCACACCCCCCCCAACACAAACTCCACAGTACCCACCTGGTAGAATGCAATGCCCTCCATCCTAACACAAGATCCCACAAAGCACCACCACCCTGGGTTATGTTGTGTGAAGCACAGGGACACTCTTGGGACTCTTAGCCAAACAACTGCCAGGACAACACTCCCAGCCATCCTGTCAGCACAGCCAGCCCACCCCACAGGGAAGCAGAGTCAAAAGGAAGGAAGCATGGGCATGCTGGGAAGGGGGTGGAGGCAATAGCATGATGGGAGTCGTAGTCACAGACATTGCTCAGCCTCACAACTGGCCCATCAACACCACCCTGAACCATGCTCACATCACAGGGAGTGGAGAAGGACTCACAAGATGGCTGACACTGGCTACTGCTGTGGGGAGCACAAGGCCCTGCTGGCAACTGTGCACCAACAAACAGCAGGACACCACTGACTGACATCCTGAGAGACAACTTCCACTCCCTGCAATGCAAGCACGTTCCATGGTGGGATATCTGGCTGGCTGGGTGGGAAGGGGGACTTGCAGCACTGACCATAGTCACCAGCACCTCCCCTCACACCCCCCCCAACACAAACTCCACAGTACCCACCTGGTAGAATGCAATGCCCTCCATCCTAACACAAGATCCCACAAAGCACCACCACCCTGGGTTATGTTGTGTGAAGCACAGGGACACTCTTGGGACTCTTAGCCAAACAACTGCCAGGACAACACTCCCAGCCATCCTGTCAGCACAGCCAGCCCACCCCACAGGGAAGCAGAGTCAAAAGGAAGGAAGCATGGGCATGCTGGGAAGGGGGTGGAGGCAATAGCATGATGGGAGTCGTAGTCACAGACATTGCTCAGCCTCACAACTGGCCCATCAACACCACCCTGAACCATGCTCACATCACAGGGAGTGGAGAAGGACTCACAAGATGGCTGACACTGGCTACTGCTGTGGGGAGCACAAGGCCCTGCTGGCAACTGTGCACCAACAAACAGCAGGACACCACTGACTGACATCCTGAGAGACAACTTACACTCCCTGCAATGCAAGCACGTTCCATGGTGGGATATCTGGCTGGCTGGGTGGGTGGGAAGGGGGACTTGCAGCACTGACCATAGTCACCAGCACCTCCCCTCACACCCCCCCCCAACACAAACTCCACAGTACCCACCTGGTAGAATGCAATGCCCTCCATCCTAACACAAGATCCCACAAAGCACCACCACCCTGGGTTATGTTGTGTGAAGCACAGGGACACTCTTGGGACTCTTAGCCAAACAACTGCCAGGACAACACTCCCAGCCATCCTGTCAGCACAGCCAGCCCACCCCACAGGGAAGCAGAGTCAAAAGGAAGGAAGCATGGGCATGCTGGGAAGGGGGGTGGAGGCAATAGCATGATGGGAGTCGTAGTCACAGACATTGCTCAGCCTCACAACTGGCCCATCAACACCACCCTGAACCATGCTCACATCACAGGGAGTGGAGAAGGACTCACAAGATGGCTGACACTGGCTACTGCTGTGGGGAGCACAAGGCCCTGCTGGCAACTGTGCACCAACAAACAGCAGGACACCACTGACTGACATCCTGAGAGACAACTTACACTCCCTGCAATGCAAGCACGTTCCATGGTGGGATATCTGGCTGGCTGGGTGGGAAGGGGGACTTGCAGCACTGACCATAGTCACCAGCACCTCCCCTCACACCCCCCCCCCAACACAAACTCCACAGTACCCACCTGGTAGAATGCAATGCCCTCCATCCTAACACAAGATCCCACAAAGCACCACCACCCTGGGTTATGTTGTGTGAAGCACAGGGACACTCTTGGGACTCTTAGCCAAACAACTGCCAGGACAACACTCCCAGCCATCCTGTCAGCACAGCCAGCCCACCCCACAGGGAAGCAGAGTCAAAAGGAAGGAAGCATGGGCATGCTGGGAAGGGGGTGGAGGCAATAGCATGATGGGAGTCGTAGTCACAGACATTGCTCAGCCTCACAACTGGCCCATCAACACCACCCTGAACCATGCTCACATCACAGGGAGTGGAGAAGGACTCACAAGATGGCTGACACTGGCTACTGCTGTGGGGAGCACAAGGCCCTGCTGGCAACTGTGCACCAACAAACAGCAGGACACCACTGACTGACATCCTGAGAGACAACTTACACTCCCTGCAATGCAAGCACGTTCCATGGTGGGATAACTGACTGGGTGGGTGGGTGGGTGGGAAGGAGGTCTGGCTGTCAACCAAACACAATCAATGCAGACCATGTTCACACCCCAGAGAATACATAGAAATGCCCAAATAATGCAGGACAATGTGCCACACCAATATCAACCCCTGACTGTGACGACTTAGGACAATACAATGTACAGGCCCGCACCCCGAGGCACAGTCACAACTGTCAGGTGTGTCAACCACTGATGCCTGCAGAAACATGACATACATTGTTTGTGTCTCCCAAAAACAGGTGATGATAGGGACACAGCAGCAGACGCTGAGGAGTCCCAGTCCCAGGCTCAAGAGGATGCCGAGCTCACTGGCGTCGTACAGCCTCTGTCCTCCTCGGACGATGAAGAACAACCTGGCACATCCGGTGCAAGTCAACATGCTGCACCAGCAGGACCACCAGCTGCAGCACCAGCAGGTCCACCAGCTGCACCCCCTGCACCCACCCCTCCAACGACTGTCACCACGAATACCATCCCTGCCGACATGGACAGAATAAGGAACAACACCAGCGCAGTGACCCTGGACCAACCTGGGGCCATGGACACCACCACCACCACCAACCCCCAAGGTGGACCAGGGTTATCTGTGCGTGCAACTGCACACACTGCACATGTCAGCAGGGGTGGTGGGAGGGGTGGGAGACAGAGGTCGCTGCTTGCAGACGTTGCTGGTGTGCATGAAGACCCACAACTGGTACGCATAGCTGATGCGTACCAGTCCAGCACCGGAGAGCTCAGCCAGGTAGTGGGGCTCCTCAGAGACATCAAACAGCAGCAGGCTGCCCATCATGCCCGCTTGGACTCCCACATGTCCCACGTGGAGTCACACATGTCACGTGTGGACTCCCACATGACCCGCGTGGAGTCCAAGTGGGATGTACTACATGAGATGACGGCGGTGCACAGGGACATTTTACAATGCCTCCGCCAGATGAACAGCAACCAGTCCACACCTCCCTGTGTGCCAACAACATCTGGCACCGAACAAACTGCAACTGCCACAGGGAGGGAGGAGGACTCTGGCGGAGAGTCCCCTGCACCGCAGCAGCCTGCACTTGAGGGCCCCCCCCAAGAAGAGGGGTCGTCCGAGGAGGGGAAAGTGAGAGGCTGATGGCCAAGCGCAACTCCCAGGAAGCCTGAACCTGTTCTGGATTTTCGCCTTTGTGCACAGACTGTTCACCCTGTTGATGGCAACACTACTCCCACACATTGCATGGGGAGTACAAGTTGGAACAATGTGTCAGACAACTGTGGCCCCGATACTGGGGATCCTGTCTACCTGGACTTTCTATTCATCTAGGAACTTGGGATTGCAAGATTCATGTACAGCACAATCCATCCTATGCACTATTATCACAGATGTATCACAATAAACACAATAATACACCATACTTGCCTCTGTCGTGATTCCAACGTGGGTGCTGTTATGGGGATGATGAACAGCAAAATTACACTGTGTATGCGAACTGCAACAGCAAGGACAACACAGGCATGTGAGTACAGGCAACGTGACACATATGAGGGAGACACACCACCAGGGCTACACAACACATACACACCTAGGCCATCTGACTCATTGCCTACACTGATGTTGCCAGGGAAGACGGTGCAATGCACAGACACCACACCCATTCCCAGTTGTAGTCAAGTAGCCCACAGGTGCAGTAAGCAAATGGCAGTCAAATGTGTGACCACAGACAACGCACATCACTAAGTGAAGCACAGGTTTATTACACAGTAGCAACATGCCGTAACCACTACAGATGCAAGGTAACCCCACCTGGTAGCGGGCACACAGTCAACAACTGTAGACAGAAGGAAGTCCATGGGTGTGGCGCACATCACCTGTAGGGACACAACAGCTACCAGCCTGGATGTGCAATCACGTCGTCGGTGGACACAGTTGACCAAACGAATCTGAAAGTACCCTGTGAAGGACAGAAATGACACACAGTCAAAAGCAATGCAGTACAGGACAGAACAGCAAAACTCATGCACAATACATGTTACAAGATACCCACCCAGAACCAAGTTAGCATGTCAACACTGTTGGGGAGTACAGCCCACCTGTCACCACACATCGCAACACACATCCTGTCAAGTAGCCCATGGACACACTCCAACAGCACCAGAGCACCACCCACACATCATGCCAACTCACATCATTCACATGACACCTCAGGATACTCACATTCAGCTAAAGAAGTTGGTGATGAGCTGTGTGCGGACATCACCATCACCATCATCATCATCATCGTCACTGGCATCGTGGTCCAGGCCAGGATCCTCCACAGGTGGCGGATGTTGGTCATCGTCATCCTGGATGAGAGGCAACTCCTTCCGCACTGCCAGGTTGTGGAGCATGCAGCAGACGATGATAATCTTGCACACTTTCGCAGGGGCATATGGGAGGGACCCTCCGGTCTTGTCCAGGCAGCGGAAGCGGCTCTTCAGGAGACCAAAGGTCCGCTCAATCACTCTCCTGGTCCGACCATGTGCCTCATTGTAGCGCATCTGGGCAGGTGTCACAGGGTTCCTGAGGGGTGTCAGCAACCACGGCATGTTGGGGTATCCCGAGTCACCTACGGACAGACAAGTGCACATCAGCTGACTTGGAAAAGTGGGCGGAATACTACAGATCAGATCACACACAATGGCACAAAGTCAGTACACACCGACAAGCCAGGCACGCTGGTTCTGCATCTGTGCCATCAACCTGGGGATGCGACTACTCCTCATCACAAAGGCATCGTGTGCTGAACCAGGGAAACGGGCACACACGTGTGTGATGGTCATGTCTGCAAGACACACCACCAGTGCATTGACCGAGTGGTAGTGCTTGCGGTTCCTGTAGGCCTGCTCCTGGGCCTGTGGTGGTACCAAAGCCACATGTGTCCCATCAATGGAGCCAATGACATGCGGCATCCTCCCCAGGGCATAAAAGTCACTCTTCACGTCAGTGAGTCGTCGCAGTCTAGGGAAATAGATGTACCGGTTCAGGAAGAGCAACATTGCCGCCAAAACATCGCGGAGCACACGGCTGAACATGGTCTGTGACATCCCACCAGCAGACGCCACAGTATGTTGGAAGGTACCGGTGGCAAAGAAGTGTAGGGCTGCCATCACCTTCACCTTGGGGGTCAGCGCTGTAGGATACGGCCGGCCAGGCTGCAAATGTGGGGACAACTGCACTGCCAAATCCTCAATCAGCTGCCTGGTGAAGCGGTACCGTCGGATGCTGTCCCGTTCCACCATCGTTGCCAGGTCTGGGAATGGCCGATGGACAGCAGGAGCCCTGCAGTGCAGAGGAGAAGTAAGCAAGATCGTCAGTCACCCCACATATGCGGCATTGAACACACTCAAGATCCCAACATACATCATCATGAGGCACAACTACATGAAGTGTGCAGTACCGGAACGACATGTATGGTACATGCATGGCCAACATCTGTCAACACGGTCCTAAAGGTGGCATCAATTTGTCCCAGGTTGGCCCATTGGATATCATGATGCTGTGTCACAGTCACCCCCCCAGTGACATGTGAGGACAGATGTGCCCCAGGCACCACAGCTCAACGACAGGCACATTCCCAGGGACCCTGTAATGCCACATGGACACTGGCATCACCTGGAGTATCATGTGTACACCACAACAAAACAAACATGACCCCCACAGGTAGTGGCCACACTTGCCATGGCAGGAGAGCCATGGACGTCTGTGACACACACGCACAACATCAGAGTCCATGCACACACAACGTGGATGTGGAGACTGTCTCCCATTGTGCACATGAAATCAGAGACATTGTAAACACTACATGCACAAAGACTGTGGAGGGCCATCACTATTGTGCCACTGGGACACCCTGGCTCAAACATACCGTCCCACATGGGACTCACGGGGTATGTGACATGACATACACAAACACCACTGTGAAATGTGACCATGGCACATGCACAGATATGAACAGTTGCACATCACAGTGGTCACGTACACGTAACACCCAGGATCCTGTCCCCATTAACACGTGCACAGCCTGGGGGTGGCTGCCCACAGGTGACACCCACAGGACAACATGTACACCAACATACACACAATAGGAAATGCAGCCTTACATGCCTTATGATAAGGTTTGGACAGGCTGTCGTGATGTAGGTGTGCCCCTCACTCCCTGGGAGCTATCTGTGGCTGGCATATGTCCATCTGAGACAGGCATGCTGACATATGCCAGTCACATGTACAGTGATGCGTTGAACAGCAATGGACCGATCGGTGCCTCCGGCCGGCCCATTGCTTTCAATGTGTGCGGGTACGCGTTGTACCCCTGTGCGCGTTGTACTGCAATGGACCGATCGGTGCCTCCGGCCGGCCCATTGCATTCAATGTGTGCGGGTACGCGTTGTACCCCTGTGCGCGTTGTACTGCAATGGACCGATCGGTGCCTCCGGCCGGCCCATTGCATTCAATGTGTGCGGGTACGCGTTGTACCCCTGTGCGCGTTGTACTGCAATGGACCGATCGGTGCCTCCGGCCGGCCCATTGCATTCAATGTGTGCGGGTACGCGTTGTACCCCTGTGCGCGTTGTACTGCAATGGACCGATCGGTGCCTCCGGCCGGCCCATTGCATTCAATGTGTGCGGGTACGCGTTGTACCCCTGTGCGCGTTGTACTGCAATGAACCGATCGGTGCCTCCGGCCGGCCCATTGCATTCAATGTGTGCGGGTACGCGTTGTACCCCTGTGCGCGTTGAACAGCAATGGACCGATCGGTGCCTCCGGCCGGCCCATTGCATTCAATGTGTGCGGGTACGCGTTGTACCCCTGTGCGCGTTGTACCTCAATGGACCGATCGGTGCGCACCCATTGACAATGGGCTTGCCTGGCAACGGACGCGTTTTCGAATATTCGAACGAGTCGGTTGCTGGAAAATCAGTTGGTCACCCACAACAATGTTGCAAAATCATGTATGTCATGAAGTTGAAATTTTGAAGGATGCTGTGGGCGTGTTTTGGTGCTGCTATTCCATGGATTGGCCAGATTCAGAAGATGCAAACGACTTGGACCTATCACTTTGGACACAAGGGACAGTATCTGCCTCTCCAGCACATATATATTGCTGCATGTTCCCCTGAGAGCCCACTTGCCTGCACTACATGCTCCAGGACGACATCTGCCACTGCACTGCTGCTGTCTCTGCCCCTCTGGACCCTGCAATGGCACGTACTGTGGAGAGAGCCCCAGCCTTCAGCCTTGAAGAGAACCAGGCCCTGCTGGACAGCCTACTTCCACAGTACAGCAAGCTGTATGGGACACCAGGGGAGCAGGTGAGTGTTCTGTGCACTGCCTTTCTGAATGTGCATTTTGTCTGACTAGCAAGGCTGAGAGTCAGCACACCACTGGCTAGCAGGCTCACTGAGTAGTTGTCACCCCCCATAGTGTGTAGTGACTTGCACTGGACAGGTATGGTGCAGTGACAGTGCTTCTGAACAGGGTTTTACTCCCCATGCAATGATACCATGTAGTGACTTCTGGAAAACTGTCCATGGGCAGCCGTGCACTGCCTGGGTACACCATGTGCCCCTGTGATTGCGACATGTATATGCAACTGTGTCATGCACGGATATGTTGCATGTGTAGTAATGGCCTTATCACTTTGTCATCCTGACAGGCTTCTGCCCATCGGAAGCATGAGATCTGGAAGGACATCGTCCGGGCTGTCCGGTCCGTGGGGGTCTACAAGCGCCGGATCCGCAACTGCCAAAAGAGGTGGCAGGACCTTCGGGGCTGGACCCGGAGGATTGCACGGGTCCAGCTGAAGCTGTCGCCTCCTCGCAGGAGGGGCGGAACACGGACCCTGACCCCCCACATGCTCAGGATCCTGGCGGTGGTCTTTCCAGACCTGGATGGGCAGCTGAAGGCCAGAGAGCAGCAAGGAGGGGGTGAGTCAAAGACTGCACTGTGTACTCTGTCTAACATGCTATGTGCCCTCCTCGGGCCAGGTTGAACTGCCACAGTACAGCAGTCATGTTGTCCAGGAGCCATGTCCCTCTATTGTGCACTGCCCACTCCTCATCTGATACCCAGGTGTGGCCCTTACATGCAGGGAATTCTGTCACTTAGGACTGTGTCCTTGCAGTTTGCTTGACTCAAGGTGGGAGACAGCATCTGTTTCCCTGACTCTGTGGTGGGCATCATGGGTGGGTCCATTGCTTACACGATGCCTGTATTCTGACATGTATTCAGCGTGTTACTTTGATCTGTGGTCCAATTGCTGAGCTGATCCACCACATGTGGCTGGGGTACCTGGCACACACCCATGCTGCGGGTGGGAACAATGTTTGGGCCCCAGGAGTATGTATATGACGTGTGTCACACATACTTAGCCAGCTGCCTACAGTCCAGGGCTCATCCCTCATTCATGTGGGGCTGGACAGTCATGCCTACTCCAGGCCATACAATACACTCTGTACTCCCACTCCCGTGTATCAGAGGACACATTGTGCACAGTGATTTGACCCCTCAGGTGTCTGCCTCTGTGTCAGTGTGCTGTGGATTAGTCGCCAGGACTGCTGTGGAGTTTCTTGGTAGGGGCTCAGCATGCCACTGGAGATGTGACCATAGGAGACGATACTTGTGTGACACATAGGTGTCTGATCAGCTGCCCATGCAGACTGGGGCATGTAAATGTGAAGTTCAGGCAGCTGTTCCCCATGCACAGCAGAGTGTGAGGGGCTCAGGTTCAGAGGGTAGTGTCACAGGTCTCCCATATGTCCAATAGGTATGACCTGGACAGATGAGGGTTAAGAGGATGTGTTGTGGGGGGATGTACATGTGCACTTGTGCAGCTCCAGGACTTGCATTCCCCATGACCTACTATTGTGACACAGTGCAGAGTGTTGTTGTCTGGCTGCAAAGTCATACATCACTGAGACAGTGATGTATGACTTTGCAGTCATGCCTCCGCCATGGCATGTGTCTACTGATTGGTGATCCTGCAGGGGAGTGACATGTGCTACATGCACACCATAGTGGCGCTGGCTATCAGGACATGGGTGCATCATGGTGTCTGTCGCTGGTATGCATCACATGCATTTCCTATTTGACTCTGGGCATCCCTTACATCCGTAAACCTGTACTGACTCAGTGGCAAGAGCTGTGATGTGTCCACACCGTGTCCTCTGCACTGTCCAACTACTGTGTACTTGGTGCATGTGTCAACACTGGGGTGTTGCAATCCAACAGACACCAGACAGATGGGTGCAAGGCCATGTGGGATGTGAGTGCCATGCTTGGCATCAGACTGACAATTGACTTCTCCTGTTCAATTAGTGCACTTTTAGCAATGTACAACTAATGATGCCAGGGCTTGCTCTGTGATGTGCTGTGCTCACAGTGGTGTGTGCGTTATGTGCAGGTGACTGATGTCTGTCTGTTTCCCCATTGTTTGCAGATACATCCACGGCCACGGAAGGGGACAGCTCCACGGACCAGGAGGAGCCGGAGAGCCAGACTGGGTCAGCAGCCGAGGAGTGGTTGGAGGGACCCAGTGGCACGGAGGGCGAGGGGAGCCACACCGAGGAGTCCTCAGCAGCATCCACCTCAGCTGAGGACCAGAGCAACTCGGAGGATGACTCCCTTGTGGAGGCGGGTGTCAGCAGCCACCACACCCCAGCTAGTGTTGCTGTCCCCGCCACCACCAGCACCACCACCGCCCTCCCATCGGCTCCCATTCCCCAGGTCCGTGGAGGCTCCCATGTCCGGGAGCGTGTCTCCTTTGGGCCAGGCACCGCACCCCCTGCCCCTGTGTCCCCTGCTGCCCTGAGTGAGGAGTCTGTGTACCTCCTTCGCCAGCTCCATGTAGGGCAGACAGCCATGCTGAGTGTCCTCCATGCGCACACCGCGCTGTTGACTCAGCTGGTGTCGTTCATGGAGGGCATCTCATCGGGCATGTCTGACCTACAGAGGGGCAATAGGTCCATGGACTCCTCCCTGACGGCAGCAGTGTCCCTCCTCAAACGGTCCCTCACCCCTCCTGCCTCTGCTCCATCCACACTCCCCAGCACCTTACCCATCCCAGGCACACACACACTGGCACAGGCACACACCAGCACACACACATCCAGCACACTGACACACACGCCAATGACAAAACGCACACGCACGCACATTCAGGGAACTGAAGCCAGACTCACAGGGGATGGGGCCCTGGAACACACACACGCATCCACATGCACTGCGCAGTCCTCAGTTCCCTCTCCCTCCAAAGCACCCTCCCTTGCCTCACCTGCAACCCCAAAGTCACAGCAGCTCTTCCTCTGTGACCTCGGCCTCTTCCCCACCGATGAAGCTGCTCCAGCATCCCGGGGGAAGAGGAAGCCCACCCACACGGAGCAGAGTGCCCCTCGCCCCCGGACACCCTCCCCCAGGCGCAGACGGACTGAGGCCCCCACCCGCAAGTCCCCCCGGAGTGCTAAGAGCAAGACCCCGCCACCGCCCTGCAGCTCAGGCACAAGGTCTCCGTCCTCCATCCCTCAGGCCCCCACTGCACAGGTGCCCCCACCACACCCTGCCCCAGGTTCCCCCACCCACAGATATACCATCCCCAAGATGCTCCGGCCTTCTCCCCCTGCCACTTGCTCTCCCAGCACCACACCCCCGCTGCGCTTGTCTGTGCCACTGATGTGGTGAGGGTGTCCTCCCCTCTGTCCAACCCACCTTGCCTGTTCCCCATTCTCCTCCCCTGGAGGTAGGCACTGCAGTGGAGTCCACTACCGCCCTGTCTGACTTGGGCACTGCAGTGGCGGACCTGTCCACCCCATCTGCAGGGTCCACTGCAGTTGTGCCGGCACCCACGACATCTGAGTCATGCCCCCCAGTTGTGCCGGCACACACCATGTCAGACACCTCCACTGCAGTTGTCAGTGGCTCTCCAGCACCCACCACCCCTTCCCTGACTCCCCCTGGTGAGCCCTGATCCTGTCCCTGCGGTGCCTGGCCTGCCCCCCGGTTGCCCCTCCTAGTGGATTGTCCCTGGTATTGTGCAGGCATGCGTAGGGTGACATCTGCCAGTGTCACCCTGTTTGAACTTTGACAATGGACTGGCCATTGGCCTTTGCTCTAATTTCTTCTGGACGTCGTTATCAAACAACACATATGCTGAATAAAGCAACTTTCTTTTCTCTAGTGCTCATGCTTCAGATGTACATGTTGTTGGTGCAGCTAACCATGCCCTTGCTGCAGTGATGGTGATATCTGGTCTCATGATTATGAAGTGTTACTGTGCAGGAACCCATGTGGTCCAGGGGGAATGTGTCCTATCATGTGGTGTATCCATGTCATCAATAGCAGCATCTGAGGGTGTCATGTGTTCAGTATTTTGCAATGGGTTTCCTACTTACATTGGCAATTTCATATCTGTGGCTTCCACCCCTGCACATCTGTTGTGCCTGCCATCGTTGCATTTGTCTACTTCCCTGACCGTGTTGCCATCTCCAGTGGACATGCAGGTTTGGGCATCAATGGGGAGGGACTCATCCGTGTAGTCAGTGCAACATTGCTATACAAGTGTGTTGGATCTGTGCTGATGATTCCGTTGGCACATCCATGACCAGGCTGATGTGATGGGAGCCCTCATTTGGTGCTAATTGTTGATTGTGTGACCAAGTGCTCAGCTGACATGATGGGGCCCTACTGAGGCAACATATGGCACAGCTTTCCTCACACAGGAGTGGAGTCCCCTCATGGCAGTGTGTACACGTGTGACATTGCCTGCGCCCAAGGTGTGTGTTGTATGTGCATGTCTGTGTGTTCACTTTCATTCATCTGCGCATGCTGTGATCCCTAGTGTTGTACCTGTTTGTGATGCTTGCTGACTTGAGCTATGTTCCCCCAAAGTCTTCTCCCTGTGTTCTCTGTGATGTGGGTGCATGGCACATTACTGGTCATCAGGGTGTCACCCATAGGTGTGTTTGCTGTCAGGGCAGAGTTTGTGTGCTGACGCAGATGGGTCACAGTCAGGTTTCCCTTTGGCACTTGTTGTTTGCCCCTGTCATGTGATTTCCAGTTTGTGTTATCTTTCAGTGATTGTGACACGTTGTGTGTGTGACTGCTGGCACTCCTTAGGGTCCGGGCTGCAATGTTGGTTGTTGTCTATGTGTGTTCTTTGTGGGTGACCTTGGCTTCTTCATTGGTGTGTGACTGTGGCTGGGATCCCATTGGTCGGTGTGGTATTGCCGTCATGTCCATGTACAGCGTAGTGTGCAGTGTGTCAGACATTCAGGAGTCTTGTTGAGTGTCCATGTGTGATGTGTTTCTACACCTTGGTTCCCACCCACCACCCTGGAATAGTCATGGGTGCATGTGCAATGTCACCAGTGCATGTGTACTTCACTGCTGCACATTGTTGGAGGTCGAGGGGTGTGGTCTTGAGTGTGTGCAGATGAGAGTTGTTGCCCGGCTAGTCCCCTGCCTCCATGTTGGCCTTGGCTTACTGGCCATGCTGATTGATTTGTGCTTGTGTAGGTGTGATGGTAGTTAGTTGCTCAGGACACCTGACTGTGGTTCACAGTGTGAACGACATTTAGCTTTGTCATCACAGTGGTATTTTTATTCAGCCCAGGGTCACCACATTGTGGGGGCCCTGGGGGTGGTGCTGTGGTGTGTCTGTGACTTGCTGTGTCAGTTGTTGTTCCTACGTGCCTGTGTGACATGTGTGTTTTGTGCTCCCTCTCACCTGTCAATGCCTGCTTGCCCACATAGGGGATTTGGATCCATGAGTTACCTTAGTGTGGCAGTGTATGCACATCTGTATGATTGGTATTCAGCTCTCCTCATGTGTTGTGTTGTTGCCTGGGGACACTGGCACCCCCACCCCTCACCTGCTGTGTATGATGACAGTGTTGGTCTGCCTGTTTGTGTTTGTGCATCTGCACCACTGCATTGGCATATCTTGGGTGTGCCATTGGCTGTATGTTGTTTGGTGTGTTTCCGCTGCTGTCCCTGGGACTCCTAGGTCATCGGTCAGCACAGTGATCATGGTTTGTGTGTCCCATTGCTGCCATGGTATGGTATCTGTTCACCTCACATCTGCTGTCTCCACAGGGTATCTGCATTTGTGTGCCCATTGGTGCAAATATGTGGTTCTGCATTCTGATGGTCACTTCTGTCATTGTGTCATTGATGACTGTTGACGGTCTCAGCCCCCATGGGTGTTGTTTGTCTGCACATGGCCAAAGGAATGTTTCATTTGCACTGCAGTATTTGGCTCCCCCAATTTATGTTGCAATGGGACACATACACTACTTTGCCACAGATGAGTTTTTGGTTCTGTGACCAGGAATGATCCATGCAGTTTGGCAGTTGCAGCTCTTTCTTTGTCAACAATTACCTTTTGGTCACTGTGATGATGAGGGTGTAGACCCCATTGCCACAATGTTCAAAATGTGCTTCAGCTATGGACCCCACACTTACCTTTTGGTCACTGTGATGATGGGGGTTTAGACCCCATTGCCACAATGGTCAAAATGTGCTTCAGCTATGGACCCCACACTTACCTTTTGGTCACTGTGATGATGGGGGTTTAGACCCCATTGCCACAATGGTCAAAATGTGCTTCAGCTATGGACCCCACACTTGCCTTTTGGTCACTGTGATGATGGGGGTTTAGACCCCATTGCCACAATGGTTCAAAATGTGCTTCAGCTATGGACCCCACACTTGCCTTTTGGTCACTGTGATGATGGGGGTTTAGACCCCATTGCCACAATGGTCAAAATGTGCTTCAGCTATGGACCCCACACTTGCCTTTTGGTCACTGTGATGATGGGGGTTTAGGCCCCATTGCCACAATGGTCATGGGCTGCTTGCATTGTGGGTGCCACACACATATATGTGTGGCACATGTGCTAGGGGGTCACATTGTATGTTCAATGTCATGTTCGGTGTTGTAGGCATTTGACACAGCCTGCTCACACGCTTGTCATGGTGGTGGGGGGATGTCTTAATCTTGCATTCCCTAGGTTGTGGTGTGCTTGTTGTGTCATGCATTGTCCATCCTATGAGTGGGGGTGGTAGTAGTGGTAGGCATCCAGCCCCCTGGCTAAGGGTGGTAGTAGTGGTGGGCATCCTGCCCCCCTGGGTGAGGGTGGTGGTAGTGGTAGGCATCCTGCCCCCCTGGGTGAGGGTGGTAGTAGTGGTGGGCATCCTGCCCCCTGGCTAAGGGTGGTAGTAGTGGTGGGCATCCTGCCCCCCTGGGTGAGGGTGGTGGTAGTGGTAGGCATCCTGCCCCCCTGGGTGAGGGTGGTAGTAGTGGTGGGCATCCTGCCCCCTGGCTAAGGGTGGTAGTAGTGGTAGGCATCCAGCCCCCTGGCTAAGGGTGGTAGTAGTGGTGGGCATCCTGCCCCCCTGGGTGAGGGTGGTAGTATTGGTGGGCATCCTGCCCCCTGGCTAAGGGTGGTAGTAGTGGTGGGCATCCTGCCCCCTGGCTAAGGGTGGTAGTAGTGGTGGGCATCCTGCCCCCCTGGGTGAGGGTGGTGGTAGTGGTAGGCATCCTGCCCCCCTGGGTGAGGGTGGTAGTAGTGGTGGGCATCCTGCCCCCTGGCTAAGGGTGGTAGTAGTGGTAGGCATCCAGCCCCCTGGCTAAGGGTGGTAGTAGTGGTGGGCATCCAGCCCCCCTGGCTAAGGGTGGTAGTAGTGGTGGGCATCCTGCCCCCCTGGGTGAGGGTGGTAGTAGTGGTGGGCATCCTGCCCCCCTGGGTGAGGGTGGTAGTAGTGGTGGGCATCCTGCCCCCTGGCTAAGGGTGGTAGTAGTGGTGGGCATCCTGCCCCCCTGGGTGAGGGTGGTAGTAGTGGTGGGCATCCTGCCCCCTGGCTAAGGGTGGTAGTAGTGGTGGGCATCCTGCCCCCCTGGGTGAGGGTGGTAGTAGTGGTGGGCATCCTGCCCCCCTGGGTGAGGGTGGTAGTAGTGGTGGGCATCCTGCCCCCCTGGCTAAGGGTGGTAGTAGTGGTAGGCATCCAGCCCCCTGGCTAAGGGTGGTAGTAGTGGTGGGCATCCTGCCCCCCTGGGTGAGGGTGGTAGTAGTGGTGGGCATCCTGCCCCCTGGCTAAGGGTGGTAGTAGTGGTGGGCATCCTGCCCCCTGGCTAAGGGTGGTAGTAGTGGTGGGCATCCTGCCCCCCTGGGTGAGGGTGGTGGTAGTGGTAGGCATCCTGCCCCCCTGGGTGAGGGTGGTAGTAGTGGTGGGCATCCTGCCCCCCTGGCTGAGGGTGGTAGTAGTGGTAGGCATCCAGCCCCCTGGCTAAGGGTGGTAGTAGTGGTGGGCATCCAGCCCCCCTGGCTAAGGGTGGTAGTAGTGGTGGGCATCCTGCCCCCCTGGGTGAGGGTGGTAGTAGTGGTGGGCATCCTGCCCCCCTGGGTGAGGGTGGTAGTAGTGGTGGGCATCCTGCCCCCCTGGCTAAGGGTGGTAGTAGTGGTAGGCATCCTGCCCCCCCTGGGTGAGGGTGGTAGTAGTGGTGGGCATCCTGCCCCCCTGGCTAAGGGTGGTAGTAGTGGTGGGCATCCTGCCCCCCTGGGTGAGGGTGGTAGTAGTGGTGGGCATCCTGCCCCCTGGTTAAGGGTGGTAGTAGTGGTGGGCATCCTGCCCCCCCTGGGTGAGGGTGGTAGTA
Source organism: Calotriton arnoldi (assembly GCA_963921515.1). Lineage (NCBI taxonomy): Eukaryota > Metazoa > Chordata > Amphibia > Caudata > Salamandridae > Calotriton > Calotriton arnoldi. Next base: position 24,927 of record CAWUFW010027744.1, read on the forward strand.
GTGGTGGGCATCCTGCCCCCTGGCTAAGGGTGGTAGTAGTGGTAGGCATCCAGCCCCCCTGGCTAAGGGTGGTAGTAGTGGTGGGCATCCAGCCCCCCTGGGTGAGGGTGGTAGTAGTGGTGGGCATCCTGCCCCCTGGCTAAGGGTGGTAGTAGTGGTAGGCATCCAGCCCCCTGGCTAAGGGTGGTAGTAGTGGTGGGCATCCAGCCCCCTGGCTAAGGGTGGTAGTAGTGGTGGGCATCCTGCCCC
>CAWUFW010027745.1:0-25165 GCA_963921515.1 Calotriton arnoldi
CATATCGCCTGTTTTGTGTTCCTATCGCCGATGTGGCTGGTCGTTGAGAATGTTGCGTTGTGGTGTTGTCATGGCTTTTTGCTCGGGAACGCCTACCCTGCATCTCATTAGCGTTAGTTGCCGGGGTCATCTGTAGCGATGTTTTTTGCGACTGCTTTCGCAGGAAAACTGGTGTTATGGGCTGTTAGCACCAGCTTGTGAATGGGGCGATAAATTTAGCGCGACTTTGGATGCGTTAAAATGCCGATAACTCGGCGATAGCTCCTTGAGAATATGCCCCAAAGTGTCCTGAGAAAGGCTTCTAATCATGGTGAATTACCTAAGGCTTTCAGAGTAGGCATGTGGATGATGGGGCCAGAAGGGGCCTGACAACGATGAAGGAAGATCTGTGATGGTTCTTTGGCTAACAAGGTAATTTCTATAGTGGTCAGAGGAGAACTGCTTGTGTGGCAGAAATGCCCATAGAGAACAAGGGGCTTGTAGAGAATTTGGCAGTATGAACGATGGCTTGAGGTGGACTATGGGTGATGGTGGAAATATTTACAAACCCCACAGGAAGTCGCTGGATGAGGGAGTATTCCTTACTGTGTGACAACAAATGGCCAGCGAATTTTGTAAGTGATGGGGGAGATGGTTGATGGACAGAGAAGAACTGTGGTTGAAGGGGAAACGTCTTTGAGGTCCAAGAGAGGACTGTGGTCAATGGGAAACTATGAAGTGACAAGAGGGAGAAACATTTGTTACCAGCTTTGCTGGTAGAAAAATGAGGATCAATTTAAGTAGAGTGGCAATATTTTGAATCATATACTATACATGTTTACCATTTGGGAGAAAAGCTTTATGAAAGCGACACATTTGCGTTGTTTTACACATTTGCAACTCACAAAGAGGCACACCTCACCAAGAGTAGGTTTTGCTACAATTCTCTTCATCAAAAACATTCTTTTCGAAGAACTTATCACTTACTTCCTTTAAAACTTCATCAACTTTGCCAACTTTTTATTTTAAATTTCAGTTTTGGAGAGGGAGAAAACAGCAACTTTGGCCACTTTCAGCTATTGAAGGATGCTTCATGTTTCTGTGCAGAACTAGGGTTATAATAATAGCTTGAATTTTGCAGCATTAGAAATTAAAACCTCATAAATAAATTACAAATACTCAGCCCAAAGTACCTCATAATACAGCACTGAATTTGCTTTTAATTCCATGAAGTGTTCACATGGGCAGCTCCAGATCCTAAAAGATCCCTATAACTTTTGAGATCCAATAGGTAGGGTTCCATACTATCCCCTACCATCTTCAACCTCTACATGGATCCATTTAGTGATCTATTCACAGACATCAGCATCAAGAGTCAGCAATATGACAATGATAAAACAACTCTACTTGAAAGTCTCCTCTGCATCAAATAGCCAATGTCTTAAGCACTCAGGGATTGATTCACAAAGGCAAACTTACCTTTTTGTGCAAATTTATGATTTGTATCTTTATGAGTGTGGAGTCTCCACATATAACAAGATAGGACAGTCCTATCCTTTTATGTGCGGAGACTCAGCACTCGTAAACATACTGCTCTTAATCCCTTTGTGAATACCAAACAATCGTAAACTTACATAAAAGTATACGTTTACCTTTGTGAATCAGGCCCTTGGTGTCGGATTTACCTATATGGCATTCTTTCAGTGCCAGAAGGGCCGGTCTGACAGGTCAGTGTGTGGGCTGTTATTTTGGCTGTTTGTGGGCCTGTTTTATGGAATGGTGGGCCAGTTTTTACTGTTGATTTCCCTGATATTAACACAAACATTGCTTGCATCAAGCACAAATACAAGCAGTCTCTCATACCTTACAAAATAACTAGACACTGTGGGCCTCATTGATGAGGTTTTGCCGTAGGGCAGCGCCGCAGGCCCTCCTGCTGTGGTGCCCATATGGCAAAAGAAAAGGGCAGGAATACGCCATATCTATCAGATACGGTGCATTCCTGTCCTTTTCCCCTGTGCCGGCGCACAATGGGCTGCTGTGCGCCAATGCACCATGGTGCACGGGTGCCTGCACTGTGGGGTGATTATTTTTGTGCAGGAAGGAAAACCTTCCTGCACAAAACAGTCACAAGAGGCTTTACCCTCTTTCTATGTGTGCTGCAGAATGCAGCACACATAGAAATAGAAAAAACGAGGAGAGATAAAGATATTTCTCCTCGTTGTGCCTTACGCCTCAGTGCGTACGTTTTTGGCGCTGCCTCAGATTTATGGTTTCTGGTAAATCTGGGGAAGTGTAAAAAAACTATGGATGTTGTTGGGAACGCCCCCAGCGACACCCATTGCACGCCCCTTAAATGCAGAAAACTGCGTTAAAGGGAATGATATTTACGAGCCAGTATTAAGCCAAAAAAAGTGGCTTAGTGCTGCCTCGTAAATATGGAGCAGGCTCCTGAGCCACGGAATGTCACAAAAGAGACGTTATGGCAGCACAAGGGGCCTCGTAAATGAGGCTCTGTGTCTTTACAAATCCAAAACTGCAATATTTTGAAGAATTTGGGCCACTTTTTTAGCTATCTGAAACAGCTAATGGGAGCCACTTTTATTTTGGAGACAGGACCTAGTTTAAGGTCCATTCTGGCACAGTAAACACCGCTTGTACGCCTACCTGAAGCTCAGCCCAACCAAGACAGAAACCCTCCGATTTGCCAAGAACAACACAAGAAACAGTCCACACCTGGCTCAATTACTCAAACCTTGACAGCTTCAAACCCCAACTTTCACTGAATGCCAAGCCACTTTCATTCAACCTGGACACCAAGTCTCACCCTCAAGGAACAGATTGCCAAAAAAACCAAAAACTGCCTGATACCAGCTAGCTCATCTAAAGAAAGTCAAATTGTTTCTTCCAGACAGTGACTCCAGAACTTCTGTTCAAGCCCTTGTACTCGTGTCTGCATGGTAGCAACACCTTGCTCCACGGCCTCCCAGATTCCAAACGCACACCACATAAGGGCATCCTAAATGCCACAGCATGTCTTATCCATGGCCTGAAGAAATATTATGAAAGCATTCCCATCCTCTTGGAACTCTATTGGCTCCCCTTACCTGGTTCACACCATCTTCAAAACTCAGTCCATCATTTACAAACCCATTACAACAAAGGCCCTCCTCACCCCCCACTCCTTATTTGCAGACAAGCTCATTATCTCTGGTGGTTCTCGGCACACCAGCAGCCAGGACACCATCAGACTGCAGACTTTGGAGTATAATAAAAGAAATAACTAGGTTGCATGCCTTTTCTGTCTTAACCAACATCCCTGCATCCATTCAGAGCCCCTCAAGCCGCTCCTATTTAGTAAAGAGTTGAAGAGGCTCCTGTTTGAAGAACACTACTTCTCAATGCAATAACTCTCCATAAACTAGCTAACACTCTCATCATTCTGTGGAATGTATGCTTGTCTTTGACCCTGTATAGCATTCCCTGCCTTTAAGGTATGTTTGCATTACAGAAATAGCACATAGATACTAACATATAGCATATATGCTGTTGGAATGTGGTTTATTAGTAGACGTAGGTCGGGACCTACCACCAGTAATAAGGCCACAGTCACAATATAAGGCCCAGTCAAGGTCTCTGGATGGCCAAAAGGGGTTTCATGGACCCCCCTTCATACATGCCGTTGTAGGCAGGTGCAGTCACTCACTACACCGGCCTGGAGGGGGATCTCTGTTGCCTCACTGAGGTGATGGCAGGTAGGCTGCCGCCTGCTCAGAGAAATGTGCTGCTCCCTGCAAGTTCATGGCTACCATGAGGGAGGGCAGTACCTTATTTATAATTGTTAAAAAGGTAAGCCATGTCCCAAACAGGGACAGTATGCTGTTTTATAATAAGGGCTGAGGTTCAATGCACTTGCACAGGAAAACTACACTTTTTAGCAATAGCTGTCGGGTCCAAAAGGAACAAACAATCAGATGAAGACCCCCAGCTATTTTAGAGAACCACTTCACAAGAGAACTGACTTCAGGAAAATGCTCCAAAATATTTGTATAGCTATCCCTGCATCTTTACATCTTTGCATGGGTGGAGAGTTACAAATGTGAGAACATCACATACCTTTCCAAGAGTACACTTGGTAAAATGCTAATTATTCTTAGCCTAGATAGGTGTAACTCACCTACTGGTTTCAGGGTTGAAGTGGGTAATGGATATGGTGGTGAATTTCTACAAATTCGTAGGTTTGTTCGTTCCCTTGCTTCAGGGAATCCCCCATCATTAAACACCCACACCAAGCAATGGTGATTTTTTTTATATCATATTACACTACACTGGGGTAATATTGCCCAATTTGCAAATGCAACTTTACAGTTTGTGAATTGATTGGACTCATTAATCACATCAATTGCATATGTGAGTTGGTTTTACATGTGAAGATGGCAGTGTCAATAGGGTCCTGTCGAATTCATTAGATTTCCACCCAGTGCTTAATTTGAGCCAATGATTTCTGTGGTTAATTATCAACACCGCCATTTATTACATCTGCCACATGGTGGTGCTGTTTGTGCAATTAAAAGATGAGCAGAACAACAGTTGTTTATTAATTCAATATACAAACAACTAATACCAGATGCCCAAGCCATTCTTACAGCTTTGAGGGCCTCGAACAGTCTAAAACATCACAGTTGTAGCAGTGTGATGATTAGTAGTTGTGTATGTAGTGTCAATGGCAGCGCTGGCAGTAGCAATGGGTGGTGCAGGCTGTGGTGGGCTCCTGACGAGGGCCCTGGCACTTTTTTTTTTTTTTTTTTTTAAATTAAACACTGTTTCCGTCTTCCGGTCTATCTTTTTAATAGAGCCAATGCGGTCTTTTTCCGAAGAACTTCAATAAATTTACAGATGTTTCAGAAAGTTTCTTTCTTGCTTTTAATTGTTTTTACGAAATACTATTAGACATATTGTTTACACCAGAGCCCAATAACTAAAGCAGATGTTTTGATACAAAGGATAACTTTTCAGTGGATATTAAAATATGTGAGCACATCATTGTCCAAGATAGAAATAGTAATCGAGGCACTATGGACCATGAATTAGCGTGAGAGTTGTGCTCTTGTTCTCTGCATTTTATGGAAGGGCACCTTGGCCCAAAATTTAGTCAGGTCACACACTGAATGACATCGACCAATTTTAAGCATATTTATATTTTAGTAATAGTACTGCAACGCGCAGATGGAGAAGTCAGAGATGTTGTGTCACAGTATGGTCCCAATGACACAGGTTTCTACCATTGCCTTTCTCTCTTTTTAACTCCGTCCCAAAACATGTACACATTAGGTCCTGATTGGATCTGGTGAGAGGCAGCTTTAGTGGTGTCCTAGGGTTTTTGTAAATAATAGATATAAAAATAAAAAATTAAGAGGGGTTTTGGACCATGCTACTTGACCCATTGCTTTCTCGTTTGCATGTGTTTTTGCGAAACCTGTTTGTTAGTCTTGCAGGGCTAACATGCATGCTCTCATAAGAAGCATTAGAACCTGCTAGTGATCGGGCCCTTTCTGCATACAAGTGAACGTACCACTTCCATTTCTTCACCACAAGAAACATGCACGTTAAAGCAGTGAACTAGGCCAGATCGCTGTGTTTGAGGTTCTGCTACAGTAAGTGCATTCATTTATTCTACTAGGTCTTTCACAATCAGTTTGCCACAATTGCCCACTTCCAATTTACTGAAATCTACATGTCTATGGAAGAAGACTGCATTGGACAGAATGACACACAGGGTGCAAAGTGACATTCTTCTTCGAGTTCACCAACCTACTAAGAGCTGGAGATCAGTAAGACTAGCATCTGCTGTCTCTTTACATTCTAAATTAAGTTCCTGCTTTTTTAAACTTCCATTAGCAGAGAATTTCAAAATATCACCCTGACATAAATTATGTTTACATAGTAGTGTGCATTTTGAGGTAGTGTGGAAACATCCAACTCAGCATGAATACAATTAATTAGTTATGGAAATTGAAAAAAAATCTTATAGCTTAGCATGAGCAGATGTAAATGATACCACAAGCATGATTTTCAGCATGAAATGACATTAAAACCAGCATGTAAGACTTTAAATAAGATTCTTCTTCAACAATGTCAAATACATGCATTGGTATTGGCAAATTATATATATAAATGATATATTTTAAAAAGTGCATAAATACTGGAATTTAAAATTCTGAAACCAGATTATAATAATTTCAACATCACCCTGGCAGTGTAAAATACGCAACCAATGGTCAAAATGTTTCTACCAGGCCTCAAAGCTCTTGTCAGGGTATCAAATGTTTCTCAATACATACCATCTATTTATAAGCTCATATCGAGGTTCTGCTTATAATGTTACAGAACCATTGTGTTCTAATTTATTTGGTCTTCCCAAGTCCTGCTCATGATTAATATGCCTTTCCACATGCAGACAAATCTTTGTTTTCTTGGGTTTTCATTTAAAAAGACAATGTCGGCATTTCCGGTCTTACTCAATTATTGGCATTCAGTCGCCTTGTCTCATTGCTTTATTTTGAACCTGCGAAATCAGGCACAGGAAGCCGTTAGACTTGATTTTCCACTAGCGCCAATTAAGAGAGCTCAATCAAGACGCGCATTCACATTTCCCACCAACTTTTAGATGGCGATAAAAGTAAGGACAGTATGGCAAAAACGTGGAAGCAATGCAGGCAATCTCTATGTTCATATGTGTGCATGTTAGGGACGATTTTTGCTCCATTGTATAAACACACACACACATGCAACACATGGCTCGAATTTCATTTGCAGACTGGTGCTTTTGCAGACAGTTTTTAGACAAGGCTCTAAGTTAGGCCATTAGAATGTGCCTCTTCCCCAATATGACCAAACATACTACATGGTTGCCTGTCGCAGGGTGTTTGATTTGTTTTCTCTTTGCTCTTGTTCGTATATTTAAATATCTGTATGGTGACACTACTGCTCAATTTTGCACAAGCACTGATGTGTTGTTGATATCTTTTGCAACAAAGCCATATTCTGTTTATCCCACTTGCTTTTATACCACCTGTCAAGATATGACTACTCACTTCCACCCATATGATTCCATCCACAGCAAGCGGTGCAAAGAGCTTCGACCAGGTGGAGAGGTGTGGTGCAGCTGCCAGGGCAGCTGACTTCGGAGCACAGGGCTCACGGTTCGATCCCCAGCTCTGGCAGCAGCTCAGTTCAACACCATGTGACTCTGGGCAATAGCTCACTTAATTTCCACGATGGCCCCCAGTGCCTTGAGACCCGTAAGGGTGAGTAGTTCGCGCTTTACAAATATGGATTTACATTTTATATGATCATTCTTTTTGATGCCACAAAATCGGATAAAAAGCATAACGAGAGTAAAAAGAAACTTAAAAAAAAATGATTATGGTTAGGGTAGATGAAAGGAAGGAAAGGGCTAGGGATAGAATTATAATTAAACATAGGGTTAGGTAAAGTTTTTAAACCTGGATTAGGGTTAGCATTAGTTCGTAGGAATTAGGGCTAAGCTGACTGATAAGTAAGGGGCTGAGAAAGGGCTAAACTGCGGGTAGGCTGGGGTTAGAGTTATGTACAGTAGCGGCTCGTGGAGGGAGTGCCGCGGGCGGTAGGGCGGGGCGGGGGAGGAGCAGGGTGGGGGGTAGTAAACTACGGCATATGGCCGAACAGAGGTAAGCAAACAAATAAATAAATAAAACGAATTTCGTTGCGCGCGCTGCATCGCATTTGGCATTCTTGTAGAATAGGTGAAGGGGAGGCTTGGTATGAACCATTTGGGAGAGCTTTTCTTGTTGCGTAGGGTTCTTAATTGTGAAGTTTAACTGCATAAATATACTTTTTATGTATCCAAATAATCCAGTGCCTAATTTGAACCAGTGCTTGCCGGTGTTCATCACCGGCACAAGTTTTTAAACACCAACACTGGTTTTTGAGAGGACACCACATGGTGCAGCTGAGCGTTTTGCAATGCAATGTATTAAAAATAATAAAACCCACACTTCCAGGCCATCCCTAGAGCTTGATACAATAGTCCTAAATGCCACACTTTAAGTGTGATGGTTATTATTTGGGTAATGGTAGTACTGCCATTCTGCAGCAATGGTAGGAGCAGTGGGTGGTGCCGGCTACAGTGGACTACCTTGGGCCCCGGCACTATTATTTTTTACAAATTAAGCTCTGGTGTACTTTGATTTATTCTGTTACATTTTTGCAATCATTTTATTTCCGTGCTCTCTTGTATTACCTGGGTTGTTAAAATAGAGTGAGTGGCAAGAATGCAAATCCAGGTATAATTATACAACTGCTAAGCCAAACACTGAAACACTGGCTAGCTCTGTACTCCACTAAGGGGCCGATTCCGATCTCGGTCGGAGGCGCACCCAATACCATTCGGTCGGGAAAAAAGCCATGCGAAAGCCAGTTTCCCGACCGATCCGTACAGCACACCGAACGAGCAAGTACGATGCGCACAACAGCAAAAATTCCGGCCGAGCCGTACTCACCCAAACCAGGTCCTGTTCTCCGACCGAGGCGAATCCGGAAACGCCGAATCGAGTCGCACGGAAGGGAAAATGCAGCCCCGTCCGGCCGGACAAGTACGATGCGCTTTCCGTACGCGCCGAACCCGTCGCTACGCACGGCACGTCAAAGCATCCGGGAGAGGCGCACACAAGCTCCGAATCGCGCCACAACACGATCCACGGCTACGAGGCGAGACACAGCACAGACGAGGACGACGCGGGCGGCGAGGACGAAGCGAAGCGACGAGGGCGAAGCCAAGCGACGAGGACGACGCGAAGCAACGAGAAGGACGAGCGACACGAACCAACCATGAATCCCTTCGTCCCGATCATACCAATATTCTACATCTACTACCGGAACAGGCACGGACGCGTACGGCGCAGAAGGTAAGTCAGACACCAACCACAAAACACATACAACACGTACACGACACATCACACACATACACTGGGAATCTGAATATACTTACACCAGCAACAGCAGCACCATAGGGGCGGGATGCCCATCACCAATGCCACATATGCACACAGGGGCCTGAATGCGCGCCACCACCCCAACCCAGGGGGGCTGGATGCCAACCACCACAACCACCCTCAACCAGGGGGGCAGGATGCCTACCACTACTACCACCCTCACCCAGGGGGCAGGATGCCTACCACTACTACCACCCTTAGCCAGGGTGGCAGGATGCCTACCACTACTACCACCCTTAGCCAGGGGGCAGGATGCCTACCACTACTACCACCCTTAGCCAGGGGGCAGGATGCCCACCACTACTACCACCCTTAGCCAGGGGGGCTGGATGCCTACCACTACTACCACCCCAACCCAGGGGGGCTGGATGCCTACCACTACTACCACCCTTAGCCAGGGGGCAGGATGCCCACAACTACTACCACCCTCACCCAGGGGGGCAGGATGCCTACCACTACTACCACCCTTAGCCAGGGGGCAGGATGCCTACCACTACTACCACCCTTAGCCAGGGTGGCAGGATGCCTACCACTACTACCACCCTTAGCCAGGGGGCAGGATGCCTACCACTACTACCACCCTTAGCCAGGGGGCAGGATGCCTACCACTACTACCACCCCAACCCAGGGGGCTGGATGCCTACCACTACTACCACCCTTAGCCAGGGGGCAGGATGCCCACCACTGCTACCACCCTCACCCACGGGGGGCAGGATGCCTACCACTACTACCACCCTTAGCCAGGGTGGCAGGATGCCTACCACTACTACCACCCTTAGCCAGGGTGGCAGGATGCCTACCACTACTACCACCCTTAGCCAGGGGGCAGGATGCCCACCACTACTACCACCCTCACCCAGGGGGCTGGATGCCTACCACTACTACCACCCTCACCCAGGGGGGCAGGATGCCTACCACTACTACCACCCTCACCCAGGGGGCAGGATGCCTACCACTACTACCACCCTTAGCCAGGGGGCTGGATGCCTACCACTACTACCACCCTCACCCAGGGGGGCAGGATGCCTACCACTACTACCACCCTTAGCCAGGGGGCTGGATGCCTACCACTACTACCACCCCAACCCAGGGGGGCTGGATGCCTACCACTACTACCACCCTTAGCCAGGGGGCAGGATGCCCACAACTACTACCACCCTCACCCAGGGGGGCAGGATGCCTACCACTACTACCACCCTTAGCCAGGGGGCAGGATGCCTACCACTACTACCACCCTTAGCCAGGGTGGCAGGATGCCTACCACTACTACCACCCTTAGCCAGGGGGCAGGATGCCTACCACTACTACCACCCTTAGCCAGGGGGCAGGATGCCTACCACTACTACCACCCCAACCCAGGGGGGCTGGATGCCTACCACTACTACCACCCTTAGCCAGGGGGCAGGATGCCCACCACTACTACCACCCTCACCCACGGGGGCAGGATGCCTACCACTACTACCACCCTTAGCCAGGGTGGCAGGATGCCTACCACTACTACCACCCTTAGCCAGGGTGGCAGGATGCCTACCACTACTACCACCCTTAGCCAGGGGGGCAGGATGCCTACCACTACTACCACCCTTAGCCAGGGGGCAGGATGCCCACCACTACTACCACCCTTAGCCAGGGGGCTGGATGCCTACCACTACTACCACCCTTAGCCAGGGTGGCAGGATGCCTACCACTACTACCACCCTTAGCCAGGGGGCAGGATGCCTACCACTACTACCACCCTCACCCAGGGGGGCTGGATGCCTACCACTACTACCACCCTTAGCCAGGGGGCAGGATGCCTACCACTACTACCACCCTCACCCAGGGGTGGCAGGATGCCTACCACTACTACCACCCTTAGCCAGGGTGGCAGGATGCCTACCACTACTACCACCCTTAGCCAGGGGGGCAGGATGCCTACCACTACTACCACCCTTAGCCAGGGGGCAGGATGCCCACCACTACTACCACCCTTAGCCAGGGGGGGCTGGATGCCTACCACTACTACCACCCCCACTCATAGGATGGACAATGCATGACACAACAAGCACACCACAACCTAGGGAATGCAAGATTAAGACATCCCCCCACCACCATGACAAGCGTGTGTAGGCTGTGTCAAATGCCTACAACACCGAACATGACTTTCAACATACAATGTGACCCCCTAGCACATGTGCCACACATATATGTGTGTGGCACCCACAATGCAAGCAGCCCATGACCATTGTGGCAATGGGGCCTAAACCCCCATCATCACAGTGACCAAAAGGTAAGTGTGGGGTCCATAGCTGAAGCACATTTTGACCATTGTGGCAATGGGGTCCAAACCCCCATCATCACAGTGACCAAAAGGCAAGTGTGGGGTCCATAGCTGAAGCACATTTTGACCATTGTGGCAATGGGGTCCAAACCCCCATCATCACAGTGACCAAAAGGCAAGTGTGGGGTCCATAGCTGAAGCACATTTTGACCATTGTGGCAATGGGGTCTACACCCTCATCATCACAGTGACCAAAAGGTAATTGTTGACAAAGAAAGAGCTGCAACTGCCAAACTGCATGGATCATTCCTGCTCACAGAACCAAAAACTCATCTGTGGCAAAGTAGTGTATGTGTCCCATTGCAACATAAATTGGGGAGCCAAATACTGCAGTGCAAATGAAACATTCCTTTGGCCATGTGCAGACAAACAACACCCATGGGGGCTGAGACCGTCAACAGTCATCAATGACACAATGACAGAAGTGACCATCAGAATGCAGAACCACATATTTGCACCAATGGGCACACAAATGCAGATACCCTGTGGAGACAGCAGATGTGAGGTGAACAGATACCATACCATGGCAGCAATGGGACACACAAACCATGATCACTGTGCTGACCGATGACCTAGGAGTCCCAGGGACAGCAGGGGAAACACACCAAACAACATACAGCCAATGGCACACCCAAGATATGCCAATGCAGTGGTGCAGATGCACAAACACAAACAGGCAGACCAACACTGTCATCATACACAGCAGGTGAGGGGTGGGGGTGCCAGTGTCCCCAGGCAACCACACAACACATGAGGAGAGCTGAATACCAATCATACAGATGTGCATACACTGCCACACTAAGGTAACTCATGGATCCAAATCCCCTATGTGGGCAAGCAGGCATTGTCAGGTGAGAGGGAGCACAAAACACACATGTCACACAGGCACGTAGGAACAACAACTGACACAGCAAGTCACAGACACACCACAGCACCACCCCCAGGGCCCCCACAATGTGGTGACCCTGGGCTGAATAAAAATACCACTGTGATGACAAAGCTAAATGTCGTTCACACTATGAACCACAGTCAGGTGTCCTGAGCAACAAACTACCATCACACCTACACAAGCACAAATCAATCAGCATGGCCAGTAAGCCAAGGCCAACATGGAGGCAGGGGCCTAGCCGGGCAACAACTCTCATCTGCACACACTCAACACCACACCCCTCGACCTCCAACAATGTGCAGCAGTGAAGTACACATGCACTGGTGACATTGCACATGCACCCATGACTATTCCAGGGTGGTGGGTGGGAACCAAGGTGTAGAAACACATCACACATGGACACTCAACAAGACTCCTGAATGTCTGACACACTGCACACTACGCTGTACATGGACATGACGGCAATACCACACCGACCAATGGGATCCCAGCCACAGTCACACACCAATGAAGAAGCCAAGGTCACCCACAACGAACACACATAGACAACTTCCAACATTGCAGCTCTGACCCTGAGGAGTGGCAGCAGTCACACACACAACATGTCACAATCACTGAAAGATAACACAAACTGGAAATCACATGACAGGGGCAAACAACAAGTGCCAAGGGGAAACCTGACTGTGACCCATCTGCGTCTGCACACAAACTCAGCCCTGACAGCAAACACACCTATGGGTGACACCCTGATGACCAGTAATGTGCCATGCACCCACATCACAGAGAACACAGGGAGAAGACTTTGGGGGAACATAGCTCAAGTCAGCAAGCATCACAAACAGGTACAACACTAGGGATCACAGCATGCGCAGATGAATGGAAGTGAACACACAGACATGCACATACAACACACACCTTGGGTGCAGGCAATGTCACACGTGTACACACTGCCATGAGGGGACTCCACTCCTGTGTGAGGAAAGCTGTGCCATATGTTGCCTCAGTAGGGCCCCATCATGTCAGCTGAGCACTTGGTCACACAATCAACAATTAGCACCAAATGAGGGCTCCCATCACATCAGCCTGGTCATGGATGTGCCAACGGAATCATCAGCACAGATCCAACACACTTGTATAGCAATGTTGCACTGACTACACGGATGAGTCCCTCCCCATTGATGCCCAAACCTGCATGTCCACTGGAGATGGCAACACGGTCAGGGAAGTAGACAAATGCAACGATGGCAGGCACAACAGATGTGCAGGGGTGGAAGCCACAGATATGAAATTGCCAATGTAAGTAGGAAACCCATTGCCAAATACTGAACACATGACACCCTCAGATGCTGCTATTGATGACATGGATACACCACATGATAGGACACATTCCCCCTGGACCACATGGGTTCCTGCACAGTAACACTTCATAATCATGAGACCAGATATCACCATCACTGCAGCAAGGGCATGGTTAGCTGCACCAACAACATGTACATCTGAAGCATGAGCACTAGAGAAAAGAAAGTTGCTTTATTCAGCATATGTGTTGAGGCCAAACGAAGTCCTGAAAAAGAGCAAAGGCCAATGGCCAGTCCATTGTCAAAGTTCAAACAGGGTGACACTGGCAGATGTCACCCTACGCATGCCTGCACAATACCAGGGACAATCCACTAGGAGGGGCAACCGGGGGGCAGGCCAGGCACCGCAGGGACAGGATCAGGGCTCACCAGGGGAGTCAGGGAAGGGGTGGTGGGTGCAGGAGAGCCACTGACAACTGCAGTGGAGGTGTCTGACATGGTGTGTGCCGGCACAACTGGGGGCATGACACAGATGTCGTGGGTGCCGGCACAACTGCAGTGGACCCTGCAGATGGGGTGGACAGGTCCGCCACTGCAGTGCCCAAGTCAGACAGGGCGGTAGTGGACTCCACTGCAGTGCCTACCTCCAGGGGAGGAGAATGGGGAACAGGCAAGGTGGGTTGGACAGAGGGGGGGACACCCTCACCACATCAGTGGCACAGACAAGCGCAGCGGGGGTGTGGTGCTGGGAGAGCAAGTGGCAGGGGGAGAAGGCCGGAGCATCTTGGGGATGGTATATCTGTGGGTGGGGGAACCTGGGGCAGGGTGTGGTGGGGGCACCTGTGCAGTGGGGGCCTGAGGGATGGAGGACGGAGACCTTGTGCCTGAGCTGCAGGGTGGTGGCGGGGTCTTGCTCTTAGCACTCCGGGGGGACTTGCGGGTGGGGGCCTCAGTCCGTCTGCGCCTGGGGGAGGGTGTCCGGGGGCGAGGGGCACTCTGCTCCGTGTGGGTGGGCTTCCTCTTCCCCCGGGATGCTGGAGCAGCTTCATCGGTGGGGAAGAGGCCGAGGTCACAGAGGAAGAGCTGCTGTGACTTTGGGGTTGCAGGTGAGGCAAGGGAGGGTGCTTTGGAGGAGAGGGAACTGAGGACTGCGCAGTGCATGTGGATGCGTGTGTGTGTTCCAGGGCCCCATCCCCTGTGAGTCTGGCTTCAGTCCCCTGAATGTGCGTGCGTGTGCGTTTTGTCATTGGCGTGTGTGTCAGTGTGCTGGATGTGTGTGTGCTGGTGTGTGCCTGTGCCAGTGTGTGTGTGCCTGGGATGGGTAAGGTGCTGGGGAGTGTGGATGGAGCAGAGGCAGGAGGGGTGAGGGACCGTTTGAGGAGGGACACTGCTGCCGTCAGGGAGGAGTCCATGGACCTATTGCCCCTCTGTAGGTCAGACATGCCCGATGAGATGCCCTCCATGAACGACACCAGCTGAGTCAACAGCGCGGTGTGCGCATGGAGGACACTCAGCATGGCTGTCTGCCCTACATGGAGCTGGCGAAGGAGGTACACAGACTCCTCACTCAGGGCAGCAGGGGACACAGGGGCAGGGGGTGCGGTGCCTGGCCCAAAGGAGACACGCTCCCGGACATGGGAGCCTCCACGGACCTGGGGAATGGGAGCCGATGGGAGGGCGGTGGTGGTGCTGGTGGTGGCGGGGACAGCAACACTAGCTGGGGTGTGGTGGCTGCTGACACCCGCCTCCACAAGGGAGTCATCCTCCGAGTTGCTCTGGTCCTCAGCTGAGGTGGATGCTGCTGAGGACTCCTCGGTGTGGCTCCCCTCGCCCTCCGTGCCACTGGGTCCCTCCGACCACTCCTCGGCTGCTGACCCAGTCTGGCTCTCCGGCTCCTCCTGGTCCGTGGAGCTGTCCCCTTCCGTGGCCGTGGATGTATCTGCAAACAATGGGGAAACAGACAGACATCAGTCACCTGCACCAAACGCACACACCACTGTGAGCACAGCACATTACAGAGCAAGCCCTGGCATCATTAGTTGTACATTGCTAAAAGTGCCCTAATTGAACAGGAGAAGTCAATTGTCAGTCTGATGCCAAGCATGGCACTCACATCCCACATGGCCTTGCACCCATCTGTCTGGTGTCTGTTGGATTGCAACACCCCAGTGTTGACACATGCACCAAGTACACAGTAGTTGGACAGTGCAGAGGACACGGTGTGGACACATCACAGCTCTTGCCACTGAGTCAGTACAGGTTTACGGATGTAAGGGATGCCCAGAGTCAAATAGGAAATGCATGTGATGCATACCAGCGACAGACACCATGATGCACCCATGTCCTGATAGCCAGCGCCACTATGGTGTGCATGTAGCACATGTCACTCCCCTGCAGGATCACCAATCAGTAGACACATGCCATGGCGGAGGCATGACTGCAAAGTCATACATCACTGGCTCAGTGATGTATGACTTTGCAGCCAGACAACAACACTCTGCACTGTGTCACAATAGTAGGTCATGGGGAATGCAAGTCCTGGAGCTGCACAAGTGCACATGTACATCCCCCACAACACATCCTCTTAACCCTCATCTGTCCAGGTCATACCTATTGGACATATGGGAGACCTGTGACACTACCCTCTGAACCTGAGCCCCTCACACTCTGCTGTGCATGGGGAACAGCTGCCTGAACTTCACATTTACATGCCCCAGTCTGCATGGGCAGCTGATCAGACACCTATGTGTCACACAAGTATCGTCTCCTATGGTCACATCTCCAGTGGCATGCTGAGCCCCTACCAAGAAACTCCACAGCAGTCCTGGCGACTAATCCACAGCACACTGACACAGAGGCAGACACCTGAGGGGTCAAAACACTGTGCACAATGTGTCCTCTGATACACGGGAGTGGGAGTACAGAGTGTATTGTATGGCCTGGAGTAGGCATGACTGTCCAGCCCCACATGAATGAGGGATGAGCCCTGGACTGTAGGCAGCTGGCTAAGTATGTGTGACACACGTCATATACATACTCCTGGGGCCCAAACATTGTTCCCACCCGCAGCATGGGTGTGTGCCAGGTACCCCAGCCACATGTGGTGGATCAGCTCAGCAATTGGACCACAGATCAAAGTAACACGCTGAATACATGTCAGAATACAGGCATTGTGTAAGCAATGGACCCACCCATGATGCCCACCACAGAGTCAGGGAAACAGATGCTGTCTCCCACCTTGAGTCAAGCAAACTGCAAGGACACAGTCCTAAGTGACAGAATTCCCTGCATGTAAGGGCCACACCTGGGTATCAGATGAGGAGTGGGCAGTGCACAATAGAGGGACATGGCTCCTGGACAACATGACTGCTGTACTGTGGCAGTTCAACCTGGCCCGAGGAGGGCACATAACATGTTAGACAGAGTACACAGTGCAGTCTTTGACTCACCCCCTCCTTGCTGCTCTCTGGCCTTCAGCTGCCCATCCAGGTCTGGAAAGACCACCGCCAGGATCCTGAGCATGTGGGGGGTCAGGGTCCGTGTTCCGCCCCTCCTGCGAGGAGGCGACAGCTTCAGCTGGACCCGTGCAATCCTCCGGGTCCAGCCCCGAAGGTCCTGCCACCTCTTTTGGCAGTTGCGGATCCGGCGCTTGTAGACCCCCACGGACCGGACAGCCCGGACGATGTCCTTCCATATCTCATGCTTCCGATGGGCAGAAGCCTGTCAGGATGACAAAGTGATAAGGCCATTACTACACATGCAACATATCCGTGCATGACACAGTTGCATATACATGTCGCAATCACAGGGGCACATGGTGTACCCAGGCAGTGCACGGCTGCCCATGGACAGTTTTCCAGAAGTCACTACATGGTATCATAGCATGGGGAGTAAAACCCTGTTCAGAAGCACTGTCACTGCACCATACCTGTCCAGTGCAAGTCACTACACACTATGGGGGGTGACAACTACTCAGTGAGCCTGCTAGCCAGTGGTGTGCTGACTCTCAGCCTTGCTAGTCAGACAAAATGCACATTCAGAAAGGCAGTGCACAGAACACTCACCTGCTCCCCTGGTGTCCCATACAGCTTGCTGTACTGTGGAAGTAGGCTGTCCAGCAGGGCCTGGTTCTCTTCAAGGCTGAAGGCTGGGGCTCTCTCCACAGTACGTGCCATTGCAGGGTCCAGAGGGGCAGAGACAGCAGCAGTGCAGTGGCAGATGTCGTCCTGGAGCATGTAGTGCAGGCAAGTGGGCTCTCAGGGGAACATGCAGCAATATATATGTGCTGGAGAGGCAGATACTGTCCCTTGTGTCCAAAGTGATAGGTCCAAGTCGTTTGCATCTTCTGAATCTGGCCAATCCATGGAATAGCAGCACCAAAACACGCCCACAGCATCCTTCAAAATTTCAACTTCATGACATACATGATTTTGCAACATTGTTGTGGGTGACCAACTGATTTTCCAGCAACCGACTCGTTCGAATATTCGAAAACGCGTCCGTTGCCAGGCAAGCCCATTGTCAATGGGTGCGCACCGATCGGTCCATTGAGGTACAACGCGCACAGGGGTACAACGCGTACCCGCACACATTGAATGCAATGGGCCGGCCGGAGGCACCGATCGGTCCATTGCAGTACAACGCGCACAGGGGTACAACGCGTACCCGCACACATTGAATGCAATGGGCCGGCCGGAGGCACCGATCGGTCCATTGCAGTACAACGCGCACAGGGGTACAACGCGTACCCGCACACATTGAATGCAATGGGCCGGCCGGAGGCACCGATCGGTCCATTGCAGTACAACGCGCACAGGGGTACAACGCGTACCCGCACACATTGAATGCAATGGGCCGGCCGGAGGCACCGATCGGTCCATTGCAGTACAACGC
This sequence comes from Calotriton arnoldi, assembly GCA_963921515.1. Classification (NCBI taxonomy): domain Eukaryota; kingdom Metazoa; phylum Chordata; class Amphibia; order Caudata; family Salamandridae; genus Calotriton; species Calotriton arnoldi. The sequence continues at coordinate 18,412 of CAWUFW010027745.1, forward strand.
GCACAGGGGTACAACGCGTACCCGCACACATTGAATGCAATGGGCCGGCCGGAGGCACCGATCGGTCCATTGCAGTACAACGCGCACAGGGGTACAACGCGTACCCGCACACATTGAATGCAATGGGCCGGCCGGAGGCACCGATCGGTCCATTGCAGTACAACGCGCACAGGGGTACAACGCGTACCCGCACACATTGAATGCAATGGGCCGGCCGGAGGCACCGATCGGTCCATTGCAGTACAACGCGCACAGGGGTACAACGCGTACCCGCACACATTGAAAGCAATGGGCCGGCCGGAGGCACCGGTCGGTCCATTGCAGTACAACGCGCACAGGGGTACAACGCGTACCCGCACACATTGAAAGCAATGGGCCGGCCGGAGGCACCGATCGGTCCATTGCTGTTCAACGCATCACTGTACATGTGACTGGCATATGTCAGCATGCCTGTCTCAGATGGACATATGCCAGCCACAGATAGCTCCCAGGGAGTGAGGGGCACACCTACATCACGACAGCCTGTCCAAACCTTATCATAAGGCATGTAAGGCTGCATTTCCTATTGTGTGTATGTTGGTGTACATGTTGTCCTGTGGGTGTCACCTGTGGGCAGCCACCCCCAGGCTGTGCACGTGTTAATGGGGACAGGATCCTGGGTGTTACGTGTACGTGACCACTGTGATGTGCAACTGTTCATATCTGTGCATGTGCCATGGTCACATTTCACAGTGGTGTTTGTGTATGTCATGTCACATACCCCGTGAGTCCCATGTGGGACGGTATGTTTGAGCCAGGGTGTCCCAGTGGCACAATAGTGATGGCCCTCCACAGTCTTTGTGCATGTAGTGTTTACAATGTCTCTGATTTCATGTGCACAATGGGAGACAGTCTCCACATCCACGTTGTGTGTGCATGGACTCTGATGTTGTGCGTGTGTGTCACAGACGTCCATGGCTCTCCTGCCATGGCAAGTGTGGCCACTACCTGTGGGGGTCATGTTTGTTTTGTTGTGGTGTACACATGATACTCCAGGTGATGCCAGTGTCCATGTGGCATTACAGGGTCCCTGGGAATGTGCCTGTCGTTGAGCTGTGGTGCCTGGGGCACATCTGTCCTCACATGTCACTGGGGGGTGACTGTGACACAGCATCATGATATCCAATGGGCCAACCTGGGACAAATTGATGCCACCTGTAGGACCGTGTTGACAGATGTTGGCCATGTATGTACCATACATGTCGTTCCGGTACTGCACACTTCATGTAGTTGTGCCTCATGATGATGTATGTTGGGATCTTGAGTGTGTTCAATGCCGCATATGTGGGGTGACTGACGATCTTGCTTACTTCTCCTCTGCACTGCAGGAGCTCCTGCTGTCCATCGGCCATTCCCAGACCTGGCAACGATGGTGGAACGGGACAGCATCCGACGGTACCGCTTCACCAGGCAGCTGATTGAGGATTTGGCAGTGCAGTTGTCCCCACATTTGCAGCCTGGCCGGCCGTATCCTACAGCGCTGACCCCCAAGGTGAAGGTGATGGCAGCCCTACACTTCTTTGCCACCGGTACCTTCCAACATACTGTGGCGTCTGCTGGTGGGATGTCACAGACCATGTTCAGCCGTGTGCTCCGCGATTTCTTGGCGGCAATGTTGCTCTTCCTGAACCGGTACATCTATTTCCCTAGACTGCGACGACTCACTGACGTGAAGAGTGACTTTTATGCCCTGGGGAGGATGCCGCATGTCATTGGCTCCATTGATGGGACACATGTGGCTTTGGTACCACCACAGGCCCAGGAGCAGGCCTACAGGAACCGCAAGCACTACCACTCGGTCAATGCACTGGTGGTGTGTCTTGCAGACATGACCATCACACACGTGTGTGCCCGTTTCCCTGGTTCAGCACACGATGCCTTTGTGATGAGGAGTAGTCGCATCCCCAGGTTGATGGCACAGATGCAGAACCAGCGTGCCTGGCTTGTCGGTGTGTACTGACTTTGTGCCATTGTGTGTGATCTGATCTGTAGTATTCCGCCCACTTTTCCAAGTCAGCTGATGTGCACTTGTCTGTCCGTAGGTGACTCGGGATACCCCAACATGCCGTGGTTGCTGACACCCCTCAGGAACCCTGTGACACCTGCCCAGATGCGCTACAATGAGGCACATGGTCGGACCAGGAGAGTGATTGAGCGGACCTTTGGTCTCCTGAAGAGCCGCTTCCGCTGCCTGGACAAGACCGGAGGGTCCCTCCCATATGCCCCTGCGAAAGTGTGCAAGATTATCATCGTCTGCTGCATGCTCCACAACCTGGCAGTGCGGAAGGAGTTGCCTCTCATCCAGGATGACGATGACCAACATCCGCCACCTGTGGAGGATCCTGGCCTGGACCACGATGCCAGTGACGATGATGATGATGATGGTGATGGTGATGTCCGCACACAGCTCATCACCAACTTCTTTAGCTGAATGTGAGTATCCTGAGGTGTCATGTGAATGATGTGAGTTGGCATGATGTGTGGGTGGTGCTCTGGTGCTGTTGGAGTGTGTCCATGGGCTACTTGACTGGATGTGTGTTGCGATGTGTGGTGACAGGTGGGCTGTACTCCCCAACAGTGTTGACATGCTAACTTGGTTCTGGGTGGGTATCTTGTAACATGTATTGTGCATGAGTTTTGCTGTTCTGTCCTGTACTCCATTGCTTTTGACTGTGTGTCATTTCTGTCCTTCACAGGGTACTTTCAGATTCGTTTGGTCAACTGTGTCCACCGACAACGTGATTGCACATCCAGGCTGGTAGCTGTTGTGTCCCTACAGGTGATGTGCGCCACACCCATGGACTTCCTTCTGTCTACAGTTGTTGACTGTGTGCCCGCTACCAGGTGGGGTTACCTTGCATCTGTAGTGGTTACGGCATGTTGCTACTGTGTAATAAACCTGTGCTTCACTTAGTGATGTGCGTTGTCTGTGGTCACACATTTGACTGCCATTTGCTTACTGCACCTGTGGGCTACTTGACTACAACTGGGAATGGGTGTGGTGTCTGTGCATTGCACCGTCTTCCCTGGCAACATCAGTGTAGGCAATGAGTCAGATGGCCTAGGTGTGTATGTGTTGTGTAGCCCTGGTGGTGTGTCTCCCTCATATGTGTCACGTTGCCTGTACTCACATGCCTGTGTTGTCCTTGCTGTTGCAGTTCGCATACACAGTGTAATTTTGTTGTTCATCATCCCCATAACAGTACCCACGTTGGAATCACGACAGAGGCAAGTATGGTGTATTATTGTGTTTATTGTGATACATCTGTGATAATAGTGCATAGGATGGATTGTGCTGTACATGAATCTTGCAATCCCAAGTTCCTAGATGAATAGAAAGTCCAGGTAGACAGGATCCCCAGTATCGGGGCCACAGTTGTCTGACACATTGTTCCAACTTGTACTCCCCATGCAATGTGTGGGAGTAGTGTTGCCATCAACAGGGTGAACAGTCTGTGCACAAAGGCGAAAATCCAGAACAGGTTCAGGCTTCCTGGGAGTTGCGCTTGGCCATCAGCCTCTCACTTTCCCCTCCTCGGACGACCCCTCTTCTTGGGGGGGGGGCCCTCAAGTGCAGGCTGCTGCGGTGCAGGGGACTCTCCGCCAGAGTCCTCCTCCCTCCCTGTGGCAGTTGCAGTTTGTTCGGTACCAGATGTTGTTGGCACACAGGGAGGTGTGGACTGGTTGCTGTTCATCTGGCGGAGGCATTGTAAAATGTCCCTGTGCACCGCCGTCATCTCATGTAGTACATCCCACTTGGACTCCACGCGGGTCATGTGGGAGTCCACACGTGACATGTGGGAGTCCACACGTGACATGTGTGACTCCACATGGGACATGTGGGAGTCCAAGCGGGCATGATGGGCAGCCTGCTGCTGTTTGATGTCTCTGAGGAGCCCCACTACCTGGCTGAGCTCTCCGGTGCTGGACTGGTACGCATCAGCTATGCGTACCAGTTGTGGGTCTTCATGCACACCAGCAACGTCTGCAAGCAGCGACCTCTGTCTCCCACCCCTCCCACCACCCCTGCTGACATGTGCAGTGTGTGCAGTTGCACGCACAGATAACCCTGGTCCACCTTGGGGGTTGGTGGTGGTGGTGGTGTCCATGGCCCCAGGTTGGTCCAGGGTCACTGCGCTGGTGTTGTTCCTTATTCTGTCCATGTCGGCAGGGATGGTATTCGTGGTGACAGTCGTTGGAGGGGTGGGTGCAGGGGGTGCAGCTGGTGGACCTGCTGGTGCTGCAGCTGGTGGTCCTGCTGGTGCAGCATGTTGACTTGCACCGGATGTGCCAGGTTGTTCTTCATCGTCCGAGGAGGACAGAGGCTGTACGACGCCAGTGAGCTCGGCATCCTCTTGAGCCTGGGACTGGGACTCCTCAGCGTCTGCTGCTGTGTCCCTATCATCACCTGTTTTTGGGAGACACAAACAATGTATGTCATGTTTCTGCAGGCATCAGTGGTTGACACACCTGACAGTTGTGACTGTGCCTCGGGGTGCGGGCCTGTACATTGTATTGTCCTAAGTCGTCACAGTCAGGGGTTGATATTGGTGTGGCACATTGTCCTGCATTATTTGGGCATTTCTATGTATTCTCTGGGGTGTGAACATGGTCTGCATTGATTGTGTTTGGTTGACAGCCAGACCTCCTTCCCACCCACCCACCCACCCAGTCAGTTATCCCACCATGGAACGTGCTTGCATTGCAGGGAGTGTAAGTTGTCTCTCAGGATGTCAGTCAGAGGTGTCCTGCTGTTTGTTGGTGCACAGTTGGCAGCAGGGCCTTGTGCTCCCCGCAGCAGTAGCCAGTGTCAGCCATCTTGTGAGTCCTTCTCCACTCCCTGTGATGTGAGCATGGTTCAGGGTGGTGTTGATGGGCCAGTTGTGAGGCTGAGCAATGTCTGTGACTACGACTCCCATCATGCTATTGCCTCCACCCCCTTCCCAGCATGCCCATGCTTCCTTCCTTTTGACTCTGCTTCCCTGTGGGGTGGGCTGGCTGTGCTGACAGGATGGCTGGGAGTGTTGTCCTGGCAGTTGTTTGGCTAAGAGTCCCAAGAGTGTCCCTGTGCTTCACACAACATAACCCAGGGTGGTGGTGCTTTGTGGGATCTTGTGTTAGGATGGAGGGCATTGCATTCTACCAGGTGGGTACTGTGGAGTTTGTGTTGGGGGGGGGGTGTGAGGGGAGGTGCTGGTGACTATGGTCAGTGCTGCAAGTCCCCCTTCCCACCCAGCCAGCCGGATATCCCACCATGGAACGTGCTTGCATTGCAGGGAGTGGAAGTTGTCTCTCAGGATGTCAGTCAGTGGTGTCCTGCTGTTGGTTGATGTGCAGTTCCCAGCATGCCCTTGTGCTCCCCACGACACAGCAACAGTGTCAGACATCTTTGATGGGCCTTTCTACTCTCTGTGGGATGTGCATGCGTGAGTGTGAGCTTGCTGGGCCATGTGGTGGGGGATGTAGAGCTGTGACTACGACTCCCATCATGCTATTGCCTCCACCCCCTTCCCAGCATGCCCATGCTTCCTTCCTTTTGACTCTGCTTCCCTGTGGGGTGGGCTGGCTGTGCTGACAGGATGGCTGGGAGTGTTGTCCTGGCAGTTGTTTGGCTAAGAGTCCCAAGAGTGTCCCTGTGCTTCACACAACATAACCCAGGGTGGTGGTGCTTTGTGGGATCTTGTGTTAGGATGGAGGGCATTGCATTCTACCAGGTGGGTACTGTGGAGTTTGTGTTGGGGGGGGGTGAGGGGAGGTGCTGGTGACTATGGTCAGTGCTGCAAGTCCCCCTTCCCACCCAGCCAGCCGGATATCCCACCATGGAACGTGCTTGCATTGCAGGGAGTGTAAGTTGTCTCTCAGGATGTCAGTCAGTGGTGTCCTGCTGTTTGTTGGTGCACAGTTGGCAGCAGGGCCTTGTGCTCCCCACAGCAGTAGCCAGTGTCAGCCATCTTGTGAGTCCTTCTCCACTCCCTGTGATGTGAGCATGGTTCAGGGTGGTGTTGATGGGCCAGTTGTGAGGCTGAGCAATGTCTGTGACTACGACTCCCATCATGCTATTGCCTCCACCCCCTTCCCAGCATGCCCATGCTTCCTTCCTTTTGACTCTGCTTCCCTGTGGGGTGGGCTGGCTGTGCTGACAGGATGGCTGGGAGTGTTGTCCTGGCAGTTGTTTGGCTAAGAGTCCCAAGAGTGTCCCTGTGCTTCACACAACATAACCCAGGGTGGTGGTGCTTTGTGGGATCTTGTGTTAGGATGGAGGGCATTGCATTCTACCAGGTGGGTACTGTGGAGTTTGTGTTGGGGGGGGGTGTGAGGGGAGGTGCTGGTGACTATGGTCAGTGCTGCAAGTCCCCCTTCCCACCCAGCCAGCCAGCCAGATATCCCACCATGGAACGTGCTTGCATTGCAGGGAGTGTAAGTTGTCTCTCAGGATGTCAGTCAGTGGTGTCCTGCTGTTTGTTGGTGCACAGTTGGCAGCAGAGCCTTGTGCTCCCCACAGCAGTAGCCAGTGTCAGCCATCTTGTGAGTCCTTCTCCACTCCCTGTGATGTGAGCATGGTTCAGGGTGGTGTTGATGGGACAGTTGTGGGGGGGGGCAATATGTGTGAGTGCGACTCCCATGATGCTATTGGCTACACTGACTTGGCCAGCATACACAGAATTCCTTCCTTTGAGTGGTCTTCACTGTGTGTTGGTGTTGTTGTGGTGGCTAC